>CM037858.1:13785502-13918416 GCA_021292105.1 Anadara kagoshimensis | reverse complement strand
CCTAATGACCACCAGTAAGTATATCGTGGTTTATGACTTAGCTACCTAATGACCACCAGTAAGTATATCGTGGTTATAACTTAGCTACCTAATGAACCCAGCAAGTATATCGGTTATAACTTAGCTACCTAATGACCACCGTAAGTATATCGTGGTTATAACTTAGCTACCTAATGACCACCAGTAAGTATATCGTGGTATAACTTAGCTACCTAATGACCACAGTAAGTATATCGTGGTTAATAACTTAGCTACCTAATGACCACAAGCAAGTATATTAAGGTTATAACTTAGCTACCTAATGACCACAGTAAGTATATCGTGGTATGAATTAGCTACCTAATGACCACCAGTAAGTATATCGTGGTTATAAACTTAGCTACCTAATGACCACCAGTAAGTATATCGTGGTTATACTTAGCTACCTAATGACCACATGTATATCGTGGTTAAACTTAGCTACCTAATGACCACAGTAAGTATATTAATGGTTAACTTAGCTACCTAATGACCACCAGTAAGTGTATCGTGGTATGACTTAGCTACCTAATGACCACATAAGTTATCGTGGTAATGACTTAGCTACCTAATGACCACATGTAAGTATATCGTGGTAATGACTTAGCTACCTAATGACCACATAAGTATATCGTGGTAATGACTTAGCTACCTAATGACCACATGTAAGTATATCGTGGTAATGACTTAGCTACCTAATGACCACCAGTAAGTATATCGTGGTAATGACTTAGCTACCTAATGACCACATGTAGTATATCGTGGTAATGACTTAGCTACCTAATGACCACCAGTAAGTTTTCGTGGTAATGACTTAGCTACCTAATGACCACATAAGTATATCGTGGTAATGACTTAGCTACCTAATGACCACCAGTAAGTATTATTGGTAATGACTTAGCTACCTAATGACCACAGTAAGTATATCGTGATTATACCTAGCTACCTAATGACCACCAGTAAGTATATCGTGGTATGACTTTGCTACCTAATGACCACCAGTAAGTTTATCGTGGTAATGACTTAGCTACCTAATGACCACCAGTAAGTATATCGTGGTATGACTTGCTACCTAATGACCACCAGTAAGTTATCGTGGTAATGACTTTAGCTACCTAATGACCACCAGTAAGTTTATCGTGGTAATGACATAGCTACCTAATGACCACATGTAAGTATATCGTGAATTACTAGCTACCTAATGACCACCAGTAAGTTATCGTGGTAATGACTTAGCTACCTAATGACCACATGTAGTATATCGTGATATACTTAGCTACCTAATGACCACCAGTAAGTTATCGTGGTAATGACTTAGCTACCTAATGACCACCAGTAAGTATATCGTGGTAATGACTTAGCTACCTAATGACCACATGTAAGTATATCGTGGTAATGACTTAGCTACCTAATGACCACCAGTAAGTATATCGTGGTAATGACTTAGCTACCTAATGACCACATGTAAGTATATCGTGGTTATACTACTACCTAATGACCACAGTAAGTATATCGTGGTAATGACTTAGCTACCTAATGACCACATAAGTATATCGTGGTAATGACTTAGCTACCTAATGACCACCAGTAATATATCGTGGTAATGACTTAGCTACCTATGACCACCAGTAAGTATATCGTGGTTATACTTAGCTACCTAATGACCACCAGTAAGTATATCGTGGTAATGACTTAGCTACCTAATGACCACCAGTAAGTATATCGTGGTATACTTAGCTACCTAATGACCACCAGTAGTATATCGTGGTAATGACTTAGCTACCTAATGACCACCAGTAAGTATATCGTGATTTACTACTACCTACTAATGACCACCAGTAAGTATATCGTGGTAATGACTTAGCTACCTAATGACCACCAGTAAGTATATCGTGGTAATGACTTAGCTACCTAATGACCACCAGTAAGTATATCGTGGTAATGACTTAGCTACCTAATGACCACCAGTAAGTATATCGTGGTAATGACTTAGCTACCTAATGACCACCAGTAAGTATATCGTGGTAATGACTTAGCTACCTAATGACCACCAGTAAGTATATCGTGGTAATGACTTAGCTACCTAATGACCACCAGTAAGTATATCGTGGTAATGACTTAGCTACCTAATGACCACCAGTAAGTATATCGTGGTAATGACTTAGCTACCTAATGACCACCAGTAAGTATATCGTGGTAATGACTTAGCTACCTAATGACCACCAGTAAGTATATCGTGGTAATGACTTAGCTACCTAATGACCACCAGTAAGTATATCGTGGTTATGACTTAGCTACCTAATGACCACAGTAAGTATATTGGTTATAACTTAGCTACCTAATGACCACCAGTAAGTATATCGTGGTTATGACTTAGCTACCTAATGACCACCAGTAAGTATATCGTGGTTATACTTAGCTACCTAATGACCACCAGTAAGTATATCGTGGTTATGACTTAGCTACCTAATGACCACCAGTAAGTATATCGTGGTTATAACTTAGCTACCTAATGACCACATGTAAGTATATCGTGATTATACTTAGCTACCTAATGACCACCAGTAAGTATATCGTGGTTATAACTTAGCTACCTAATGACCACAGTAAGTATATTGGTTATAACTTAGCTACCTAATGACCACCAGTAAGTATATCGTGGTTATACTTAGCTACCTAATGACCACCAGTAAGTATATCGTGGTAATGACTTAGCTACCTAATGACCACCAGTAAGTATATCGTGGTTATACTTAGCTACCTAATGACCACCAGTAAGTATATCGTGGTAATGACTTAGCTACCTAATGACCACATGTAAGTATATCGTGGTAATACTTAGCTACCTAATGACCACCAGTAAGTATATCGTGGTAATGACTTAGCTACCTAATGACCACATGTAAGTATATCGTGGTAATAACTTAGCTACCTAATGACCACCAGTAAGTATATCGTGGTAATGACTTAGCTACCTAATGACCACAGTAAGTATATCGTGGTTAACTTAGCTACCTAATGACCACAAGCAAGTATATTAAGGTTATAACTTAGCTACCTAATGACCACCAGTAAGTATATCGTGGTTATGACTTAGCTACCTTATGACCACCAGTTAGTATATCGTGATTATACCTATCTACCTAATGACCACCAGTAAGTATATCGTGGTAATGACTTAGCTACCTAATGACCACCAGTAAGTATATCGTGGTTATACCTATCTACCTAATAACCACCAGTAAGTATATCGTGGTTATAACTTAGCTACCTAATGACCACCAGTAAGTATATCGTGGTTATAACTTAGCTACCTAATGACCACCAGTAAGTATATCATGGTTATAACTTAGCTACCTAATGATCACCAGTAAGTATATCGTGGTTATAACTTAGCTACCTAATGACCACCAGTAAGTATATCGTGGTTATAACTTAGCTACCTAATGACCACCAGTAAGTATATCGTGGTTATAACTTAGCTACCTAATGACCACAAGCAAGTATATTAAGGTTATAACTTAGCTACCTAATGACCACCAGTAAGTATATCGTGGTAATGACTTAGCTACCTAATGACCACATGTAAGTATATCATGATTATACCTATCTACCTAATGACCACCAGTAAGTATATCGTGGTTATAACTTAGCTACCTAATGACCACAAGCAAGTATATTAAGGTTATAACTTAGCTACCTAATGACCACCAGTAAGTATATCGTGGTAATGACTTAGCTACCTAATGACCACCATAAGTATATCGTGGTTATGAACTTAGCTACCTAATGACCCAGTAAGTATATCGTGGTTATAACTTAGCTACCTAATGACCACAGTAAGTATATTAAGGTTATAACTTAGCTACCTAATGACCACCAGTAAGTATATCGTGGTAATGACTTAGCTACCTAATGACCACCAGTAAGTATATCGTGGTTATAACTTAGCTACCTAATGACCACCAGTAAGTATATCGTGGTAATGACTTAGCTACCTAATGACCACATGTAAGTATATCGTGGTTATAACTTAGCTACCTAATGACCACAAGCAAGTATATTGGTTATAACTTAGCTACCTAATGACCACCAGTAAGTGTATCGTGGTATGAACTTAGCTACCTAATGACCACAGTAAGTATATCGTGGTTATAACTTAGCTACCTAATGACCACCAGTAAGTATATCGTGGTAATGACTTAGCTACCTAATGACCACCAGTAAGTATATCGTGGTAATGACTTAGCTACCTAATGACCACCATGTAAGTATATCGTGGTTATACTTATCTACCTAATGACCACCAGTAAGTTATCGTGGTTATGACTTAGCTACCTAATGACCACCAGTATATATCGTGGTATAACTTAGCTACTAATGACCACCGTAAGTATATCGTGGTAATGACTTAGCTACCTAATGACCACATGTAAGTATATCGTGGTTATAACTTAGCTACCTAATGACCACAAGCAAGTATATTAAGGTTATAACTTAGCTACCTAATGACCACCAGTAAGTATATCGTGGTTATAACTTAGCTACCTAATGACCACCAGTAAGTATATCGTGTTATGACTTAGCTACCTAATGACCACATGTAAGTATATCGTGGTTATAACTTAGCTACCTAATGACCACAGCAAGTATATTGGTTATAACTTAGCTACCTAATGACCACCAGTAAGTATATCGTGGTAATGACTTAGCTACCTAATGACCAGTAAGTATATCGTGGTTATAACTTAGCTACCTAATGACCACCAGTAAGTATATCGTGGTATGACTTAGCTACCTAATGACCACAGTAAGTATATCGTGGTTATAACTTAGCTACCTAATGACCACAAGCAAGTATATTAAAGTTATAACTTAGCTACCTAATGACCACCAGTAAGTGTATCGTGGTAATGACTTAGCTACCTAATGACCACATGTAAGTTTATCGTGTAATGACTTAGCTACCTAATGACCACATGTAAGTATATCGTGGTAATGACTTAGCTACCTAATTCCACAGTAAGTATATCGTGGTATGACTTAGCTACCTAATGACCACCAGTAAGTTTATCGTGGTAATGACTTAGCTACCTAATGACCACCAGTAAGTATATCGTGGTAATGACTTAGCTACCTAATGACCACATGTAAGTATATCGTGGTAATGACTTAGCTACCTAATGACCACCAGTAAGTTTATCGTGGTAATGACTTAGCTACCTAATGACCACATGTAAGTATATCGTGGTAATGACTTAGCTACCTAATGACCACCAGTAAGTTTATCGTGGTAATGACTTAGCTACCTAATGACCACCAGTAAGTATATCGTGATTATACCTATCTACCTAATGACCACCAGTAAGTATATCGTGGTTATGACTTTGCTACCTAATGACCACCAGTAAGTTTATCGTGGTAATGACTTAGCTACCTAATGACCACCAGTAAGTATATCGTGGTTATGACTTTGCTACCTAATGACCACCAGTAAGTTTATCGTGGTAATGACTTAGCTACCTAATGACCACCAGTAAGTTTATCGTGGTAATGACATAGCTACCTAATGACCACATGTAAGTATATCGTGGTAATGACTTAGCTACCTAATGACCACCAGTAAGTTTATCGTGGTATACTTAGCTACCTAATGACCACCAGTAAGTATATCGTGATTATACTTCTACCTAATGATCACCAGTAAGTATATCGTGGTAATGACTTAGCTACCTAATGACCACATGTAAGTATATCGTGGTAATGACTTAGCTACCTAATGACCACCAGTAAGTTTATCGTGGTAATGACTTAGCTACCTAATGACCACATGTAAGTATATCGTGATTATACCTATCTACCTAATGACCACCAGTAAGTATATCGTGGTAATGACTTAGCTACCTAATGACCACCAGTAAGTATATCGTGGTATGACTTAGCTACCTAATGACCACCAGTAAGTTATCGTGGTTATGACTTTGCTACTAATGACCACCAGTAAGTATATCGTGATTATACTATCTACCTAATGACCACCAGTAAGTATATCGTGGTTATAACTTAGCTACCTAATGACCACCAGTAAGTATATCGTGGTTATGACTTAGCTACCTAATGACCACATGTAAGTATATCGTGATTATACCTATCTACCTAATGACCACCAGTAAGTATATCGTGGTAATGACTTAGCTACCTAATGACCACCAGTAAGTATATCGTGGTAATGACTTAGCTACCTAATGACCACCAGTAAGTATATCGTGGTAATGACTTAGCTACCTAATGACCACATGTAAGTATATCGTGGTAATGACTTAGCTACCTAATGACCACATGTAAGTATATCGTGATTATACCTATCTACCTAATGACCACCAGTAAGTATATCGTGGTAATGACTTAGCTACCTAATGACCACCAGTAAGTATATCGTGGTAATGACTTAGCTACCTAATGACCACCAGTAAGTATATCGTGGTATGACTTAGCTACCTAATGACCACCAGTAAGTATATCGTGTAATGACTTAGCTACCTAATGACCACCAGTAAGTATATCGTGGTAATGACTTAGCTACCTAATGACCACCAGTAAGTATATCGTGGTAATGACTTAGCTACCTAATGACCACCAGTAAGTATATCGTGGTAATGACTTAGCTACCTAATGACCACCAGTAAGTATATCGTGGTAATGACTTAGCTACCTAATGACCACCAGTAAGTATATCGTGGTTATGACTTAGCTACCTAATGACCACAAGCAAGTATATTAAGGTTATAACTTAGCTACCTAATGACCACCAGTAAGTATATCGTGGTTATGACTTAGCTACCTAATGACCACCAGTAAGTATATCGTGGTTATGACTTAGCTACCTAATGACCACCAGTAAGTATATCGTGGTAATGACTTAGCTACCTAATGACCACCAGTAAGTATATCGTGGTAATGACTTAGCTACCTAATGACCACCAGTAAGTATATCGTGATTATACCTATCTACCTAATGACCACCAGTAAGTATATCGTGGTAATGACTTAGCTACCTAATGACCACATGTAAGTATATCGTGGTAATGACTTAGCTACCTAATGACCACCAGTAAGTATATCGTGGTTATAACTTAGCTACCTAATGACCACCAGTAAGTTTATCGTGGTTATAACTTAGCTACCTAATGACCACCAGTAAGTTTATCGTGGTTATAACTTAGCTACCTAATGACCACCAGTAAGTTTATCGTGGTTATAACTTAGCTACCTAATGACCACATGTAAGTATATCGTGATTACCTATCTACCTAATGACCACCAGTAAGTATATCGTGGTAATGACTTAGCTACCTAATGACCACAAGCAAGTATATTAAGGTTATAACTTAGCTACCTAATGACCACCAGTAAGTATATCGTGGTTATAACTTAGCTACCTAATGACCACCAGTAAGTTTATCGTGGTTATAACTTAGCTACCTAATGACCACATGTAAGTATATCGTGATTATACCTATCTACCTAATGACCACCAGTAAGTATATCGTGGTAATGACTTAGCTACCTAATGACCACAAGCAAGTATATTAAGGTTATAACTTAGCTACCTAATGACCACCAGTAAGTATATCGTGATTATACCTATCTACCTAATGACCACCAGTAAGTATATCGTGGTAATGACTTAGCTACCTAATGACCACATGTAAGTATATCGTGGTAATGACTTAGCTACTAATGACCACCATAAGTTTATCGTGGTATGAACTTAGCTACCTAATGACCACATGTAAGTATATCGTGGTAATAACTTAGCTACCTAATGACCACCAGTAGTATATCGTGGTATACTTAGCTACCTAATGACCACATGTAAGTATATCGTGGTTATAACTTAGCTACCTAATGACCAGAAGCAAGTATATTAAGGTTATAACTTAGCTACCTAATGACCACATGTAAGTGTATCGTGGTAATGACTTAGCTACCTAATGACCACCAGTAAGTATATCGTGGTAATGACTTAGCTACCTAATGACCACCAGTAAGTATATCGTGGTTATAACTTAGCTACCTAATGACCACCAGTAAGTATATCGTGGTAATGACTTAGCTACCTAATGACCACAGTAAGTATATCGTGGTATAACTTAGCTACCTAATGACCACAAGCAAGTATATTAAGATTATAACTTAGCTACCTAATGACCACCAGTAAGTATATCGTGATTATACCTATCTACCTAATGACCACCAGTAAGTTTATCGTGGTAATGACTTAGCTACCTAATGACCACCAGTAAGTATATCGTGGTAATGACTTAGCTACCTAATGACCACATGTAAGTATATCGTGGTTATAACTTAGCTACCTAATGACCAGAAGCAAGTATATTAAGGTTATAACTTAGCTACCTAATGACCACCAGTAAGTGTATCGTGGTAATGACTTAGCTACCTAATGACCACCAGTAAGTGTATCGTGGTAATGACTTAGCTACCTAATGACCACCAGTAAGTATATTGTGGTAATGACTTAGCTATCATCATAATTATATAGCATCTGTGCATAAATAATATAACAACAATTTCCTGAAGTTATTACATCTATATCCTCATTTAAATACAACTATTATTGCCACTACTAACACTATCATTTTTTTCTAATGTACATGGTTGCCACCATAGTGGTGACTTACCTAGTGATAAAGCCCTGCTCAAAAGCAATATGTAGTTTTCGATTTGATTAATTTTTATACAGTGACACCTTTTCTCTCAATCGTTTACAGATCATAGTGCCTCTCACAGCCTAGGTTCAAATCCCACTTGGACAGATCCAAGTGTAATAAAGTTTTTCAGTTCGCTTGCGGAAGATCGGCGATTTTTCTCCACCATTCTAGAAATGACCACACTGATAGAAGTAATTGAATTTTAACTTGGACATAAAATTCCATTGCTCCAATCTATGTACCAACCATCACAAAGGTACTAATTATATAAATACTTGTGAATGGGTTGGTCAATTTTTGCTGACAGCTGTGTATGTTACAGACTAAGTAGCCTCTGAGACAGCTGGTTAATCAAACATCTGGGAGACAGGTTATTCATTGTTTTATTGATCAAAACAAGAACAGTGCTGTTTTTTCAATGACTAATTAGTGATATTTTGCATTCAAATCAAAATTGTTTTAATATGCATGAATCTGCCAAGGGCAATATTGACGACACTAGATTAAAGATAAGGCCAATCCCATTCAAAGAATTATATTATCAATGCATTATTTCATAAAAAATCGAAAGTACATGTAGCACAAAACATTTATATTAGATTATTGGGACATCAGTATTAAATCTTGGATTTTCAGAGTAGACATTCTAAAAATCTTTCCTCAAATATTAATTATGGGTTACTAAGGTCTTAAAAATGGAATCATTTGTAAATGTTAAATGCCCCTTGTTCCCTTCTAAAATGAACAATAGGACATATACTCATATATCAGAAATGTTCACTTTTACTTTTGTTTCATATTTATTCCTTTATAACATTTTCCTTAAATGAACCACAATTTGAATCTTTAATGTATACAGTCACGTGCACAGTCACAAATAGCCAAAAATATGTACATTAGTTTAAACAATATTTTATTTAGTTCATTAATACATAAGTAAATAAATAAATAAACATATACAGATTTGTATATGCATATGTTTAAAATATGTACATTGTTGCACAGGCTAAATTTAGTAAAATATATTTTGGTCCTTTTGGGTATCTTTTCAACATCTTGATTTCACAAATTTGGCCCAAGCATTACTGATGAGGAATTGTATTCTGGAACAGCAGTCTAGTGTTGTAAAATTAAAACTGGTTTAATATGTAATAATTAGGTATAATTACAGTCCCATCAATAATATATAATTATGTTTAAATCAGGTTATAGCATTAAAGACCGAAAATCTTCAAAAAACCATATTGTTGAAAACATAATTCTGCTAACGGTGACTGTTTTTCAACTAAAATGTTTTTTCATTGAAAATATATTCTCCCCTGAATATAAAATCTTCCACGAAACTTTTTTCAAGAAAAACAATTTTTTTGCATACATTTAGATCATTACTGAGTTGAGATATTACTTTCAAATACGGCAAAAACTTCAATATCTCATTTATATGAGTTAAATTTGCCATCGTGATTGTAAGCTTGTGATACTACCAAAACCCTTTCCTTAAAACAACAAAATCATTTGGGACATACTTGATGGTTATAAAGAGGATTGGTTGTACACTAATCTGACTGTTGTGCTTGCCATTGCCACTCCCAGGGCGTTTCGGTTGTGCAACATCGGCTCATTAATGTTATTTAAAGCAAACGTCACATCTATTGATATCCCATGTGCTGTCGTAAAGATTTGTTTTATGGATTTCATTTAACTTCAATATATTCATGTGTTGCACGTTTACGCATGGGTGTATTTTTTAATTGTATCGCGATATTTCTGACGTCCATAATCTGACTCCTATATCGTAATATCTATTGTGACTCCCTTTTGCCATCAATTTCTTGATAAAATTTTCTTTATTTTAAAATATTTCAACAGAATTTAACAAAATTTTATTCCAGAAAATGCATGACATGTGCCTTACAAGTATCTGAACCGCGATATTTCATTAAAAGCACATTTTACGCTCTCCTACTTTAACTGCATCTAATAAAATAAGAGTATAGTCGAGCTGTCAGATTTTACTTATAAGCCAGATTTACATCGAGGTGGTCAGATAAGGAATGGTAGAGGAAACTGAAATACCCTGGGGAAAAACAACCTACCCAAGGTAAAGAAGTAACAAACTTTCTCAGAGTACGGTCTGCCCCGATCGGGATTCGAACCTAGACACAGTTACTGAGAGGCCCTGTGATCGGTATGTTCTCGCTTTAGACCACTCGGACAAGATTTAAAAAAATCATCCAGATATTTAGTCCAATGGACCTATGACGGGTAATGGATTGTAGAATGTTGAAAATTTTTCTTGAGAGTCCTAACTATTTATCATATTTAATAACCTGTTGTCCGTACACACACACACACACACACACGTGCACACAGATTCAATGATATCGCCAACGATGAAAAACTACCAAAGCCTATTAGGCTCATGGATAAAAAAATTAAAAGGCGTAATAACGTGAATTAAAAGGCGTTATTACGCGAAATAAAGGCGTTATAACTTGAATTAAAAGGCGTTATTACGCGAAGTAAAGGCGTAATAAGGCGAATGTAAAGGCGTTATAGCTCGAAATAAAGATTATAACGCGAAATAAAGCATTATAATGCAAACCAAAGGCGTTATAATGTCTTTAGAAAGGCTTAATAACGCGAATTGAAAGGCGTAATAACGTCAAGTGGAAGGCGTTATAATGCCATTTTGTCTATATATATATAGCTGTCACTTTCCTGGAGAAATGTTTCTCTCCATAGGTTAACAACCCTCATCACAAACAGATTAGTTTTAGTTAGAATTTTTTAGACAGTTTAAGGCAACTGCAAGTGATTAAACCTTGATTTATTGATACTAAGATGTCACAAATGTCGTTAAAAGTTAGCGATTGACAATTAGACAGAAATAGCCATGTGCATATTGCCAATGTTTATCAATGTTTATATTTCATATTACTTAAAAGATTTCCATCCCCATATATAAAATGATACTCTTTATGAAAAAACTTCAACATTGAAAAGAAACCTTTCTTTATGTTTTACTGAAATAGTATGTTCATTTTAGCGCAGGATCGGATGATGTGCAGTTCTTAAATTTTCATAGAAATAATACATAAAAAAGCTTATTACATTACATACAGTTGTGCAGGAAACACACACACTTTTAATATGTATGTAAAGGGGGTGGTGAGGAAATAGAGATTAAACCCTAGGACCTCCACATCATTATGATTGGCATCTGAATTTCGCGTAAAAGGTCTTTATTTCGCGTTATAACGCCTTTCACTTTGCGTTATTATGCCTTTATTTCGCGTTATAACGCCTTTCAATTCGCATTATTACGCCTTTATTTCGCGTTACAACGCCTTTCCTTTCAATTTGCGTTATTACGCCTTTATTTCGCATTATAACGCCTTTATTTCGCGTTATTACGCCTTTTAATTATTTTATTCATGAGCCCAATAGGCTTTCGTAAAAAACAAATGTGAAACATCTGTCATAAGATATCTTTAAATCAGTGAAAATCAGATAAATTGATAGCTTTTCTCTACAGTTCTAGCATATCGGTAATATAGACATGTAGAGTACTTACATGTCTAAAGTTTAACACTGAGCTAACGAAAAGGAGTCGAGCTCGGCTAGCGAGTGACCAAGCTATGGTTGCCTAATGGCTGAAAAGTTGCGAGATAAGACAGACTGTAGAGATATATAGCTAATTAGGGGCTGAGACGATCTCTCGATTTGGCACCACTAATTCGTTAGCTAAGTGTTAAACTTTCGCTAGGTCTGTACTGTATATATATATATATATATATATATAAAACAACTCATAAATTACAAATAAATCCGAATGTCATGGTTCTTCCGTAATAGTAGGCGATTTCAAGCAAATTATCCACATCAAAACCTGACGCCACTGTTTGAATCATGTGTTATAGTTATTTAAAACACATTTCTAGATCATAATACGTTTATTAACCACGAAAGCTAAGTTGGAAGTGCTGACAGCTGTTTGCACGTTGGAGGTAAGGATTCGAACCCTTGACGGGTATAGTGAATGACGGTTCTTTCGCCAAGCATTCGGCATTTACAAACGAAAGTCACGAGTCCTTCGGAAGCAACTTCACTGATATATTACTAATGTATGTAAATCTGAATTTAATGGTTCTTCCATAATAGTGAGTGATTTCAAGAAATATCCTTTTTAAATAACTAGATGCTACTCTTTAAAATATATTTTGATTTAATCTTCGTCTAATTAGGACTAAGAAGTTGCGGTGCCTAATGGATAAGACGTTAGTCTATACAAATCCAGAATTTCATACTTCTGTCAGTCAGTTAAGTTCGAGTCCCGCTCAGACGACATGTGGGAAAGTAAATTTTCCTTGCCGTTGGCCTATACTGGTTCACGCGGTGTCAGTAAAATGTGACTGGGGAGTGGTACGCTTGTCTGCGGTGTACTGACTCGGTCACCCTGAGTACGCGCTGGTACAAGGCAGACCATAAAACAACACGCACTTCACATACATGCATGAACGCGTTCATAGATTAATCCATAGATATTAATAAAGTAGTTCTCGTTGCGAATAGCTGAAAAATTGCTAATGCGACGTTAAGCAACATTCATAACTTCTTATTAGGACCAAGACCACTACGGCAGCTCAGTTAGTGAAGTTCTCGCTCCGTATGTGGGGGATCGTGGTTTGAAAATCGATAGTGGCTGTTCTTTCGCCAACCACTTGTCATTTAGAAATGAAAGACGAGGGGTCCTCCGGAAGAGACCTTAATTATCCCCCGTGTTAGAGCACACTGCCAAGATTAAATTTTCTGCCCTTTTAGTTATAGCTGAGGTCCTGATATTTAAAAATTACTTGACTGTTCAATCAGCAAATCATTGCAATTTCTTTTCTGGAGAACGTGTATGTCGCAAATACAAGCAATGGCATGGAAAAAAAACAAGAGGCTCAATAGGACATGTGATGCTCAAGTGGCAGGTAATTTACGTTTTTGATAAATAACATGCAAATCTTGTGAAATGGCATACCACCTCCTTTTTACAGTTGCAACTGGAATCAAAGTAGTTATAAAATAAATCTGCATTGGTCTTTCGTGTTTTTGCTATTTATATGAACAGGAACCACATTGGCTTTTGGCTGATATGCCAGACACAACTTTTGGATTGCTGTTACTTAAGGACTTTTCACACTATATTGGGTACAAGAATATTTCAAAACTGAAAACCACATGTCATTATTTGATCAAATAGTCAAGTTGTGACCATTTCGGTATTATTTTGCATCCGTGTCCTTGACCTTTGAACCCATGACCTTTTCTATACATCAAAATAGTATTTGTATTAATATCTACAACATTCTAATATACATGCCTATAGAAAATGTTAATAGTTTTCAAGATGATTAACCATTTCAGTATTATTTCGTATCTGTGATCTTGACCTTTAAACCCCTGACCTTAATCTATACATCAAAATGACCGTTACATCAATACCAACAATATTCTAATATACATGCCATTACAAAAAGTTTATAGTTTTCGTGTTAGTTGACAATTTTGATTTTGTTTTACATCTGTGACCTTGACCTTTGAACCCATGACCTTTCTCTATACATCAAAATAATCGTTGTATCAATACTTACAACATTCAAATATACATGCCTATACAAACAGAGAAAAGTTTTCAAGATAATGGACCATTTCTTTCACGTCTGTGACCTTGACCTTTGAACCAATGACCTTAATATATACATCAAAATGATTGTTGCATCAATACCAACAATATTCTAATATACATTCTTATAATTTTTTTTTATAGTTTTCGAGATATTTAACCATTCTGGTATTGTTTTGCTACTGTGACCTTGACCTATGGACCCATGACCTTTTTCTTTACATCAAAATGATCGTTGTACCAATACCTACAACATTCTGATATACATGCTTATACAAAAAGAGAATAGTTTGCAAGAAAATGAACCATTTCAGCACTCTTTCGCGTCTGTGACCTTGACCTTTGAACCCGTGACCTTAATTTATATAACAAAATGATCGTTACATCAAAATAAACAATATTCTAATATACATGCCTATACAAAAAGTTTATAGTTTTCCAGATTATAAAGAAAATCAAAAAGGTAAAAAATTAGCCCATGACCTTCACAATTGACCTTGACCCCATTTTGAAGGTAATTACAAGAATATGTCATAACTGAAAAACCCATGTCATTACCTGATCAAATAGTCAAGTTTAACAAATTGAAAATATTTTACGATTTTTGCAAATTAAACGCAAAAACGCGTAACCTATTATTTGTCAGAATTCCGCGAAATGTATAAACTTAGAGGTTTAGATCATCTAGAAGCCAAATATCAAATCAGATTTTGCCTCCAATAATTGGGTCTGGAGAAGAAGATTTTTTTAGGTCTTTTTCTATTTTTAGTAACGACAGCCATCTTGGATATCCAATCGCTATGATTTGTACAAAATACAGTCGGACTCTAGCAAGGAACTTGTGCAGCAAAATAGGTTTCAAAAGGTCAGGTAGTTTCAGAGTTTTTGCTGTTAGCGCACGCACGCACACACGCATCATGGCAATAGCTCATCTGGCTTAAGCCAGTTGAAGTTATAACTAAAAACCAACTACAACAGCTGCGAAACACAGAAATAAGTCGAGATAAACAATGCTAAGACCACTTATAAACATTAAAAAAAATAAATAACAAATGACGTTTGTTTATCTTATTATGTTTCGTCCGTCTGTTTGCAGTCACATGTGTTCGTTGGCTACAAATTGTCTTATTCCATCATATTTTTGCAGTAAAATAAAAATACGTCTTTGTAATGTTATGTTATTAGAACACAAATTCCGACACAATTTGCTGTCTATTATATGACAATGAAGACAACGTCAGTTATATCTGATTGTACAACGGATTACAAACCCAGAAACTAATTATGTATACACAAGCTTTGTTTTTGTAGATACAGTACAGACCTGTCTAAAGTATAAGGAATCGGAGCCCAATCTGCAGCTTAACATGTCCTCTCCTTAGATAGATCCCGACAGCTTTTCGACAGCCACTATCTATCTCTTGGTAGCTTTTCGAGCACTAGCTATCGATATCTGGAACATTCTGCAGAAGTTCTACGACTCATTTTTGTCCAGTGTTAAACCTTCGACAGGTCTATACCGTAGATGATGAAAAACCCCGACTGTCACGTTGTATTACATAGAATTGTAACGTCTGCCAAATACAATTAGAGACAATATCTCATCATTATGTTTGTCCTACGGTTATATAAAGAACCAGATCTAAAGAAGATTTACTCTCCTCTATTAAAGTTACACGAGGTATCACAGTATCATCTCTCCATATCTTTACTTCTTAAGATATTTGGCTCTAAAAAATGGCCGTTACGTCAACATCGGTAGAAATCAACAACATATGGTCATGTATTACATCCAAACTTAATCCCTTAAACCTTCTACCAAAGCCTTATCAATTTCTAAACGATATCTAAGGAAACATAATATTACTATCTTAATATCAATACAATAAAAAAACTAATGTGTATTCGAGTTTACATCAAATACTCAACTACAATAAAAACATAAAAACTGATGTTAGGGAAATCTTCACTTAAGCATATTTTGATTACTGCTATATAGTTTTTGCATTCGGTGCGTCTCGGCTGAAACAGATGCCAATAATTATCTTGCTAAACAAGTGTTTTTCAAACCTAGTACATAGCTTTTCATTCGGTATGTATCAGTTATGTACTTGTACATAGTTTTTCGATTGGTGTGGATCAGCTATGTACTTGTATATAGCTTTTCATTCGGTGTGGATCAGCTAAGTACTTGTATATAGTTATTCATTCGGTATGTATCAGCTATGTACTTGTATATAGTTATTCATTCGGTGTGGATCAGCTATGTACTTGTATATAGTTTTTCATTCGGTATGTATCAGCTATGTACTAGTATATATTTCTTCATTCGGTATGTATCAGCTATGTACTTGTATATACTTTATCATCAAGTGTGTATCAGCTATGTACTTGTATACAGTTATTCATTCGGTATGTATCAGCTATGTACTTGTATATAGTTTTTCATTCGGTATCTATCAGCTATGTACTTGTATATAGTTATTCATTCGGTGTGGATCAGCTATGTACTTGTATATAGCTTGCCATTCAGTGTGTATTAGCTATGTACTTGTATATAGTTTATCATCCAGTGTGTATCAGCTATGTACTTGTATATAGTTTATCATCCAGTGTGTATCAGCTATGTACTTGTATATAGTTTATCATCCAGTGTGTATCAGCTATGTACTTGTATATAGTTATTCATTCGGTATGTATCAGCTATGTACTTGTATATAGTTTTTCATTCGGTATGTATCAGCTATGTACTTGTATATAGTTTATCATCCAGTGTGTATCAGCTATGTACTTGTATATAGTTTATCATCCAGTGTGTATCAGCTATGTACTTGTATATAGTTTATCATCCAGTGTGTATCAGCTATGTACTTGTATATATATAGTTCATCATCCAGTGTGTATCAGCTATGTACTTGTATATAATTTTTTATTCGGTGTGGATCAGCTATGTACGTGTATATAGATATTCATTCGGTGTGGATCAGCTATGTTCTTGTATATAGTTTGTCATTCAGTATGTATCAGCTATGTACTTGTATATAGTTTATCATTTGGTGTGGATCAGCTATGTACTTGTATATAGTTTATCATTTGGTGTGGATCAGCTATGTACTTGTATATAGTTTATCATTTCGTGTGGATCAGCTATGTACTTGTATACAGTTATTCATTCGGTGTGGATCAGCTATGTACTTGTATATAGTTATTCATTCGGTGTGTATCAGCTATGTACTTGTATATAGTTTTTAATTGGTGTGTATCAGCTATGTACTTGTATATAGTTTATCATTTGGTGTGGATCAGCTATGTACTTGTATCTAATTTATCATTTGGTGTGGATCAGCTATGTACTTGTATATAGTTATTCATTCGGTAAGTGTCAGCTATGTACTTGTATATAGTTTTTAATTTGGTGTGTATCAGCTATGTACTTGTATATAGTTTATCATTTGGTGTGGATCAGCTATGTACTTGTATATAGTTTATCATTTGGTGTGGATCAGCTATGTACTTGTATATAGTTTATCATTTGGTGTGGATCAGCTATGTACTTGTATATAGTTTGTCGTTCAGTGTATATATAAGCTATGTACTTGTATATAGTTTATCATTTGCTGTGGATCAGCTATCTACTTGTATATAGTTATTCATTCGGTGTGGATCAGCTATGTAGTTGTATATAGTTATTCATTCGGTGTGGATCAGCTATGTATTAGCATATAGGTATTCATTCGGTGTGGATCAGCTATGTACTTGTATATAGTTTGTCATTCAGTGTATATATAAGCTATGTACTTGTATATAGTTTATCATTTGCTGTGGATCAGCTATCTACTTGTATATAGTTATTCATTCGGTGTGTATCAGCTATGTAGTTGTATATAGTTATTCATTCGGTGTGGATCAGCTATGTACTTGTATATAGTTATTCATTCGGTGTGGATCAGCTATGTACTTGTAAACAGTTATTCATTTGGTGTCGATCAGCTATGTACTTGTATATGGTTATTCATTCGTTGTGGATCAGCTATGTACTTGTATATAGTTATTCATTCGGTGTGGATCAGCTATGTACTTGTATATAATTTGTCATTCAGTATATATATAAGCTATGTACTTGTATATAGTTTATCATTTGGTGTGGATCAGCTATGTACTTGTATATAGTTTATCATTCGGTGTGGATCAGCTATGTACGTATATATAGTTATTCATTCGGTGTGGATCAGCTATGTACGTATATATAGTTATTCATTCGGTGTGGATCAGCTATGTACTTGTATATAGTTTTTCATTCGGTGTGGATCAGCTATGTACTTGTATATAATTATTCATTCAGTGTGTATCAGCTATGTACTTGTATATAGTTTTTCATTCGGTGTAGATCAGCTATGTACTTGTATATAGTTTTCATTCAGTGTATATATAAGCTATGTACTTGGATATAGTTTATCATCCAGTGTGTATCAGCTATGTACTTGTATATAGTTTTTCATTCGGTGTGGATCAGCTATGTACTTGTATATAGTTTTTCATTCGGCATGTATCAGCTATGTACTTGTATATAGTTTATCACTTGGTGTGGATCAGCTATGTACTTGTATATAGTTATTTATTCGGTGTGGATCAGCTATGTACGTGTATATAGTTTTATCATTCGGTGTGGATCAGCTATGTACTTGTATACAGTTATTCATTCGGTGTGGATCAGCTATGTACTTGTATACAGTTATTCATTCGGTGTGGATCAGCTATGTACGTGTATATAGTTATTCATTCGGTGTGGATCAGCTATGTACTTGTATATAGTTATTCATTCGTTGTGGATCAGCTATGTACTTGTATATAGTTTTTCATTCAGTGTATATATAAGCTATGTACTTGTATATAGTTTATCATTTGGTGTGGATCAGCTATGTACTTGTATATAGTTATTCATTCGGTGTGGATCAGCTATGTACTTGTATATAGTTTTTCATTCGGTGTGGATCAGCTATGTACTTGTATATAGTTATTCATTCGGTGTGGATCAGCTATGTACTTGTATATAGTTATTCATTCGGTGTGGATCAGCTATGTACGTGTATATACTTTATCATTTGGTGTGGATCAGCTATGTACTTGTATATAGTTATTCATTCGGTGTGGATCAGCTATGTACTTGTATATAGTTTTTCATTCGGTGTGGATCAGCTATGTACTTGTATATAGTTTATCACTTGGTGTGGATCAGCTATGTACTTGTATATAGTTATTTATTCGGTGTGGATCAGCTATGTACGTGTATACAGTTATTCATTCGGTGTGGATCAGCTATGTACTTGTATACAGTTATTCATTCGGTGTGGATCAGCTATGTACGTGTATATAGTTATTCATTCGGTGTGAATCAGCTATGTACTTGTATATAGTTATTCATTCGTTGTGGATCAGCTATGTACTTGTATATAGTTTGTCATTCAGTGTATATATAAGCTATGTACTTGTATATAGTTTATCATTTGGTGTGGATTAGCTATGTACTTGTATACAGTTATTCATTCGGTATGTATCAGCTATGTACTTGTATATAGTTTTTCATTCGGTATGTATCATGTATGTACTTGTATGTATTTTTCATTTGGTGTGTATCTATGTACTTGTATATAGTTTTTAATTCGGTATGTATCAGCTATGTACTTGTATATAGTTATTCATCATGTGTATCAGCTATGTACTTGTATATAGTTTTTCATTTGGTGTGTATCAGCTATGTACTTGTATATAGTTTTTCATTCGGTGTGGATCAGCTATGAACTTGTATATAGTTTTTCATTCGGTATGTATCAGCTATGTACTTGTATATAGTTTTTCATTCGGTGTGTGTCAGCTATGTACTTGTATATAGTTTTTCATTGGGTGTGGATCAGCTATGTACTTGTATATAGTTTTTCATTCGGTATGTATCAGCTATGTACTTGTATATAGTTTTTCATTCGGTATGTATCAGCTATGTACTTGTATATAGTTTTTCATTCGGTATGTATCAGCTATGTACTTATATATAGTTATTCATTCGGTATGTATCAGCTATGTACTTGTATATAGTTAGTCATTCGGTATGTATCAGCTATGTACTTGTATATAGTTAGTCATTCGGTATGTATCAGCTATGTACTTGTATATAGTTTTTCATTCGGTATGTATCAGCTATGTACTTATATATAGTTATTCATTCGGTATGTATCAGCTATGTACTTGTATATAGTTATTTATTCGGTATGTATCAGCTATGTACTTATATATAGTTATTTATTCGGTATGTATCAGCTATGTACTTGGATATAGTTTTTCATTGGGTGTGGATCAGCTATGTACTTGTATATAGTTTTTCATTCGGTGTGTGTCAGCTATGTACTTGTATATAGTTTTTCATTGGGTGTGGATCAGCTATGTACTTGTATATAGTTTTTCATTCGGTGTGGATCAGCTATGTACTTGTATATAGTTTTTCATTCGGTGTGGATCAGCTATGTACTTGTATATAGTTTTTCATTCGGTGTGGATCAGCTATGTACTTGTATATAGTTTTTCATTCGGTATGTATCAGCTATGTACTTGTATATAGTTCATCATCCAGTGTGGATCAGCTATGTACTTGTAAATAGTTTTTTATTCGGAGTGTATAAGCTATGTACTTGTAAATAGTTTTTCATTCGGTGTCGATCAGCTATGTGCTTGTATATAGTTTTTCATTCGGTGTGGATCAGCTATGTACTTGTAAATAGTTTTTTATTCGGTGTGTATAAGCTATGTACTTGTAAATAGTTTTTCATTCGGTGTGGATCAGCTATGTACTTGTTTATATTTTTTCATTCAGTGTGTATCAGCTATGTACTTGTATATAGTTTTTCATCCAGTGTGTATCAGCTATGTACTTGTATATAGTTTTTCATTCGGTAAGTATCAGTTATGTACTTGTATATAGTTTTTCATCGAGTGTGTATCAGCTATGTACTTGTTTATAGTTTTTCATTCGGTAAGTATCAGTTATGTACTTGTATATAGTTTTTCATTCGGTATGTATCAGCTATGTTCTTGTATATAAGTTATTCATTTGGTGTGGATCAGCTATGTACTTGTATATAGTTTTTCATTGGGTATGTATCAGCTATGTACTTGTATATAGTTTTTCATTTGGTGTGTATCAGCTATGTACTTGTATATAGTTTTTCATTTGGTGTGTATCAGCTATGTACTTGTGTATAGTTTTTCATTCGGTATGTATCAGCTATGTATTGCAACATCGATACACATGTTGTAATGTTGGACATCAGCATAATTTCAGCAGAATTTTCTAATGTAGTATTGCAACATCGGTATGTTATAAAGGCAAACGTAGTTAACCAGAATATAAAGATAAAAATCTTTAAGTGTTGTTAATTCAAATGAATTCAAGGTTACAAATACAGCTATAGAGCAAGACGTAAAATGTCTCTTCAACCTTGGTGGCAACAAAAAGGTTTATTTATTGTATGTATAACAAACACTTCGCTGGTTCTGATAAAAATATACCATCCTCCTCTTCCATTTGATGGCACACATTTTCGCCTTTTCGAAAACTAGAATCAGGATTGGAATTGATCTATATAACGGTTTATTTTTATGATTTTCTTATTTGTTTAAAAAATATGTGCATTTACGATCAATCAAATTGTCAGAAAACAATAATAAGAATTCTAATCAACAACTACATAAAGATATACTACGACCCATATGTTTTCATTAAAAAACAAAAACAAAAAATCATACATTATGTTTGAATACAAAACAGGCCAACAATCCACAAACAAAGGTTAAAATTTTATACTATTTCGAATAAATCAATTCAGATATTTTTTTTAAATTTTATTTTACGAGAGCCAAATCCTAAGTGAAATCAATTTGGCATGTAACAGCTGATGTCTGTTTCCGGTTTATGTAACGACCATTGTTTCGTATATCAGAGATGCAGATCCCCTTGATACAGATGCATAAAATTGCAGACTGGCTATCAATACATAAAATACAACAACGATTCTTGTTTGTGCATTTTTTTCTTCCATTAATCCTAATCAACCATCATGGACATTTCGATAAGAAAAATAAAGAATTACTTATCATGGCTTTTAAAATTCCTGTAAATCCTCAATTATTACTATTTTGTGTAATCTGACGATTTATATTATATAAAGGAAACGATGTCTTGTTTTAATCAGGTACAGAAGTTAATCAGCCGCCTGGTCCTCGTTAAACATACTTATATCAGTTGCGATGTATTTACTGCCGGTCCGTTTCTTTTTTGTATAGTACAGATAAGTCTTGCTTATAAGTTTACTTGGGCATTGAACCTTTTTTCTAATTAAATGAAACCGATATTGTAAAAACATGTACAGTTAAGAGTGAAACCTGTACATTGGTGGCAGAGCGGTTTAAAGCGGCTGATGATCACCGCCTAGAATCGAATCTAACTCACTGGGAGGTGAGACAGTTTGGCATATGCTGAAGGTCAATGGTTTGTCTGTTAGCAATCTGGTTTCCCCATCCCTATCAGAATGAAACAGATCGATATAAGTAAAACACAATTACCGGCTCAAAATCATCATTTCACTCTACAATAAAACCTTGCACTATGCTTTCATGTAAAATCATTCCAACGTTTAAAAAACAAATATATTTACGAGAGAATAATATTTTATGTTTACTAATATATTTAATCAACTTATTTTATTGCAATTTTAGACTAAGATTTTAATTTGATAAACTTAAGCTTAAAATGATAAATCATGTATATATACATATACTAGTATATATGCTTCGCTGCCATTTATGTTACATAATCTATAGTTTATGTAATACGAAAGCCTATTAAGCTCATGAATAAAAAAAATTAAAAGGCGTAATAACGCGAAATAAAGGCGTTATGACGCCTTTTTCGCATTATAACGCCTTTATTTCGCGTTATTACGCCTTTTAGTTTTTTTTATTCATGAGCTTAATAGGCTTTCGTAATGTAGGAATTTCCGTGAGAAATTATTTATCTTCTGTTTTAAAAGTCATTCCGTTAAGAACCATCTGAACATGTATCTTCATGAATATTTCCCTTTTGTTCAAGATTAAACTTTGTTTATCAAATGTTATCAAGCTGATTCCCCGCATAAAACCCAATGACTTCTCAAATAAATGTAATTTTTCCTATCTAATGAAAACTTTTTTATAGGTCATCTCCCTTATTGCCAAACGGTCACCCTCACACCATTGCTCATCTGAATGGACCCATTTAATGCATTTCCTCATAGGTTATCCCACTTATTATCAAGTTTATCTCCCTTAATTGCCAGCGTGTTACCTACACACCATTACTAATCTTATTGCACTTATGCAACAAACACTTCCTAATAGGTTATCGCCCTTGTTATCAAGTTTATTTTATTGTGGGAATGTGAAATCAAACAACTGCTGACATTAAGGGATGTACACCCACATAACATTATGTGATAAAATATCAATGTACAACAAGTGCTCCATGACCGAAATGTTTACGAATATTTCCGAAACAAAGCTGTAATTGTCAAAAATTCTGAAGTGTAACAGCTTGATATAGTTTGGCATGATATAGAAACAAAAACAAAAAAAAAAAAACAGTTTTCATTTATGTCATTAACTATTACTAATTATAGAAAGTAAAGGCGTTTTAATTATGTAAAGTAGGGACAGTATGAGAGAAATTATCAGGACAATGCGATATATAGAGTATCGAGAGATTTTTCTCCTTCATATTCGACTTTAACGTTATAGAGCTCTCTAATATCTCATTACATTCCCGCCACTAACCCAAAGAGAGTATTTTAATGGAGTAGTGGTACGTGTGGACATTTCACATTTTCTCAACAACAATTGATCCAACATTGTAGATATATATGGACTACTCTCTCTCTCTCTCTCTCTCTCTCTCTCTCTCTCTCTCTCTCTCTCTCTCTCTGTATGTGTATGCTATCGCAAAAGCCAATGTGTTCTGTTTGGATCAATAAGCGGTTAGTGCTCTCTCTCTCTCTCTCTCTCTCTCTCTCTCTCTCTCTCTCGTGATGTTTTTACCGACAAATATTGCAAATATTGCAAATTTTGCAAATTGTATATTTGATAGAAATCAAATAAAATGTGTTTAGTTAATTACTTAATTAAATAGTGGCTAGGGGAAAGTGTGTTCACGACAAAGAAACGGAGTGGGCGTTGTCTTCCCGTAAATTGTCATTATTATACAAGTGTGGTCATTTTGGTCATATCTAATTGTCCAGTATTAGCAAGTTCCACCATTCATCAACTAATCAACCAAATAGCATCACCCCTGGCAGATGATGATATGATAATATGTCATTATCCCAAATTATTCAACTCAAAACATTTCTGACTCGCAGCTTCGTTGTCAATTACAGTTACAAATTCTGAGTTCAATCAAATTTCAGTACATGATGAAAACCGATTTGTAAATATTGACAACCATTTAAAAACCAATGTGATAATATTTATTAGTGTCATGTGTGTCATTTATTGCAAAACAAATTAAAATAAAACGGATTTAAGCTTCTAGCACCAATTGCAAAATATTTCATTTGAAGGTTCAACTATAACGTCAGTCCCGTTAGCAAGACAAACAATTCATAATAACCTTTTCATAATCAAATGTCACCAATGGTGCTTGCTTAGAAAATGAGCTAGCTTAAATTTACCATCAAACTTGAAAGTTAACTTGGTCGTATGACATAATAGAAAAGTATAAAAATACAATACCTTCTGACATTTACAATAATGAATCGATATATATTATATTGTCAAAAACTATCTTACTATCTTGACGAAAGTTATGATATTCCAAGATACTTTCAAGCGGTCCAAGTCTAGATCAAATTTACCACGCCAGAATAAGAAGGGAATGCAGTAACTACTTAATAAAATATTATTGACAACCCATCTTGTGTGTGCGTGGTCATGTTGAATCTTCTGAACATTTATTTTTACAATGTCCACTTTATAAACAATTACGTCAACAATTTTCTCTCTATCCTATAATTACACATACACATGTATTTTATGATATGGTGATGTTGTAAACCTTAGTGTTGGTGAAAATAATAATTTTTCGAAATTGTTCAAATATATTTGTCATCCAAAAGATTTTGTCAGTAAATCTCTCTCTCTCTCTCTCTCTCTCTCTCTCTCTCATATCACTTACTTTTTGACAATATAATACATATTGATGCAATATTTAATTATTCTTCAACTTGCTGTCTTGATCCTATAACTTTATGTATTTTAAGAAAAGATTGTGGAGACCAGTTTACATAAGACATGGGTCTTGTTCTCGAATCCTATTCATTATGTACATGTATGTTATTGTATTATTGTATTTTCCGAATAAAATATCGTTTTTAAAACTAAGTATAAAATCTTTGGTTTGGATTTTCTAGAATAAAAATATTCACAATTTGTTGAAAACATTTTTTAATTGATCCCTTCGTATTTATCAAAAAAAAAAACAAAAACTAATGCCGTTCGATGACTATTTAAATAAAGAGAATCTACTGCCGAAAAATTGTTTGATAGACCAACACACTAGTACAAGTGCAAAATAAATAACCAACATCGCCAGTTTGATTGGAGTCTATTTAGTTGGTCACTGTGGAATCTCCAACAGAAATTAATTCTGTAGAATAAACCATAATCAGCAATATTTCACGATGCGCTCTGTCAAGTCACGAGTTGTTTTAAACGACAATCACAATTAACACGGAACAGCTGCAATGAATGTGTTTACATAAGTATTCGCGAATTACTAAACATTGAATTAAAATGCGTAACAAACACAGGTCCACAACAATACTTCTCACCCCTCGTCCTCACAGCCATCACCACATACAATTATTACAAATATTATATCAAATTATTGTTAAGTGTTCATTTCAAATTTTTTGAAAATGAAATATTCAATATTTATATAATTAGCACACAAGGTTATGCTATTATTAATAACAATAATAAAGACTACTAACAATTTGTATCTGCGATCTAATTAAGAAGTCCACCGATTAAAGAGCTCCGGGATACTACACCTGCAATAGCTAAACTGTGGACAAAAAAAAAAAAATTGTCAACACAATATACGTGTATCGCACATTGCTATCAACGAATCACGATTGTATTAAGAATACGAAACATGTACTTGACAACACTGAATTGGAACATTCCCGTTAACAATGTGAATTGCACGGCGTTTTAATTACAGTAATGACCATAGAGGACGGATCTGTCGAAAGTTTAACACTCAGCTGAGAAATAAGACAGTGAATGCCGAATCGTTAACTTAACTCGGTCCCATGGTAGCAATATCTAGATAGCTTTTCGACAACTATTACATATATATATCTAGGGAGCTTTTCGACAACTATTACATACATATCTAGGGAGCTTTTCGACAACTATTACATACATATAGCTAGGGAGCTTTTCGACAACTGCTACATACATATATCTAGGGAGCTTTTCGATAACTGCTACATACATATATCTAGGGAGCTTTTCGACAAACCTATATACATATATCTAGGGAGCTTTTCGACAACTATTACATACATACATCTAGGAAGCTTTTCGACAATTGCTACATACATATATCTAAGGAGCTTTTCCACAACTGCTACATACATATATCTAAGGAGCTTTTCCACAACTGCTACATACATATAGCTAAGGAGCTTTTCCACAGCTGCTACATACATATATCTAAGGAGCTTTTCCACAACTGCTACATACATATAGCTAAGGAGCTTTTCCACAACTGCTACATACATATAGCTAAGGAGCTTTTCCACAACTGCTACATACATATATCTAGGGAGCTTTTACACAACTGCTACATACATATATCTAAGGAGCTTTTCCACAACTGCTACATACATATCTAAGGAGCTTTTCGACAACTGCTACATACATATAGCTAAGGAGCTTTTCCACAACTGCTACATACATATATCTAAGGAGCTTTTCCACAACTGCTACATACATATATCTAAGGAGCTTTTCGACAACTGCTACATACATATAGCTAAGGAGCTTTTCCACAACTGCTACATACATATATCTAAGGAGCTTTTCCACAACTGCTACATACATATATCTAAGGAGCTTTTCGACAACTGCTACATACATATATCTAAGGAGCTTTTCCACAACTGCTACATACATATATCTAGGGAGCTTTTCCACAACTGCTACATTCATATATCTAAGGAGCTTTTCCACAACTGCTACATACATATAGCTAAGGAGCTTTTCCACAACTGCTACATACATATAGCTAAGGAGCTTTTCCACAACTGCTATATACATATATCTAGGGAGCTTTTACACAACTGCTACATACATATATCTAAGGAGCTTTTCCACAACTGCTACATACATATATCTAAGGAGCTTTTTGACAACTGCTACATACATATAACTAAGGAGCTTTTCCACAACTGCTACATACATATATCTAAGGAGCTTTTCCACAACTGCTACATACATATATCTAAGGAGCTTTTCGACAACTGCTACATACATATAGCTAAGGAGCTTTTCCACAACTGCTACATACATATATCTAAGGAGCTTTTCCACAACTGCTACATACATATATCTAAGGAGCTTTTCGACAACTGCTACATACATATATCTAAGGAGCTTTTCCACAACTGCTACATACATATATCTAAGGAGCTTTTCCACAACTGCTATATACATATATCTAGGGAGCTTTTCGACAACTGCTATATACATATATCTAGGGAGCTTTTCGACAACTGCTATATACATATATCTAAGGAGCTTTTCCACAACTGCTACATACATATATCTAGGGAGCTTTTCGACAACTGCTATATACATATATCTAAGGAGCGTTTCCACAACTGCTACATACATATATCTAGGGAGCTTTTCGACAACTGCTATATACATATATCTAAGGAGCTTTTCGACAACTGCTATATACATATATCTAAGGAGCTTTTCCACAACTGCTACATACATATATCTAGGGAGCTTTTCGACAACTGCTACATACATATATCTAAGGAGCTTTTCCACAACTGCTACATACATATATCTAAGGAGCTTTTCCACAACTGCTATATACATATATCTAGGGAGCTTTTCGACAACTGCTATATACATATAGCTAAGGAGCTTTTTGACAACTGCTACATACATATATCTAGGGAGCTTTTCCACAACTGCTATATACATATAGCTAAGGAGCTTTTCGACAACTGCTATATACATATAGCTAAGGAGCTTTTCCACAGCTGCTACATACATATAGCTAAGGAGCTTTTACACAGCTACTACATACATATATCTAGGAAGCTTTTCGACAACTGCTACATACATATAGCTAAGGAGCTTTTCCACAACTGCTACATACATATATCTAAGGAGCTTTTCGACAACTGCTATATACATATAGCTAAGGAGCTTTTTGACAACTGCTACATACATATAGCTAAGGAGCTTTTACACAGCTACTACATACATATATCTAGGAAGCTTTTCGACAACTGCTACATACATATAGCTAAGGAACTTTTCCACAGCTGCTACATACATATAGTTAAGGAGCTTTTCCACAACTGCTACATACATATAGCTAAGGAGCTTTTCCACAACTGCTACATACATATAGCTAAGGAGCTTTTCCACAACTGCTACATACATATATCTAGGGAGCTTTTCGACAACTATTACATACATACATCTAGGGAGCTTTTCGACAACTGCTACATACATATATCTAGGGAGCTTTTCGAAAACTCCTACATACATACATCTCGAGAGCTTTTCGATAACTATTACATACATATATCTAGGTAGCTTTTCGACAACTCTTACATACATATATCTAGGGCACTTTTGGACAACTATTACATACATATATCTAGGTAGCTTTTCGACAACTGCTACATATATATATATCTAGGGAGCTCTTCGACAACTCTTACATACATATATCTAGGGAGCTTTTCGACAACTCTTACATACATATATCTAGGGAGCTTTTCGACAACTCTTACATACATATATCTAGGGAGCTTTTCGACAACTGCTACATTCACATATCTAGGGGGCATTTCGCCAACAGCTATATACATATATCTAGGAAGCTTTTTGAGAACTGCTACATACATATATATAGGAAGCTTTTCCACAACTGCTACATACATATATATAGGAAGCTTTTCGACAACTGCTACATACATATGTCTAGGGAGCTTTTCGACAACTATTACACACATATAACTAGGAAGCTTTTCGACAACTATTACATACATATATCTAGGAACCTTTTCGACAGCTCCTATATACACATATCTAGGAAGCTTTTCGACAACTGCTACATACATATGTCTAGGGAGCTTTTCGACAACTATTACACACATATAACTAGGAAGCTTTTCGACAACTATTACATACATATATCTAGGAACCTTTTCGACAACTCCTATATACACATATCTAGGAAGCTTTTCGACAACTCCTATATACATATATCTAGGGAGCTTTTCGACAACTATTACATACATATATCTAGGGAGCTTTTCGACAGCTATTACATACATATATATAGGAAGCTTTTCGACAACTATTACATACATATATCTAGGGAGCTTTTCGACAACTATTACATACATATATCTAAGGAGCCTTTCGACAACTATTACATACATATCTCTAGGGAGCTTTTCGACAACTATTACATACATATACATAGGGAGCTTTTCAACAACTATTACATACATATATCTAGGGAGCTTTTCGACAACTGCTACATACATATATCTAGGGAGCTTTTCGACAAACCTATATACATATATCTAGGGAGCTTTTCGACAACTATTACATACATACATCTAGGAAGCTATTCGACAACTGCTACATACATATATCTAAGGAGCTTTTCCACAACTGCTATATACATATAGCTAAGGAGCTTTTCCACAACTGCTACATACATATATCTAAGGAGCTTTTCCACAACTGCTACATACATATAGCTAAGGAGCTTTTCCACAACTGCTACATACATATAGCTAAGGAGCTTTTCCACAACTGCTACATACATATATCTAGGGAGCTTTTCCACAACTGCTACATACATATATCTAAGGAGCTTTTCGACAACTGCTACATACATATATCTAGGGAGCTTTTCGACAACTGCTATATACAATATCTAAGGAGCTTTTCGACAACTGCTACATACATATATCTACGGGAGTTTTCCACAACTGCTACATACATATAGCTAAGGAGCTTTTACACAACTCCTATATACATATATCTAGGGAGCTTTTCGACAACTGCTATATACATATATCTAGGAAGCTTTTCCACAACTGCTACATACATATAGCTAAGGAGCTTTTCCACAACTGCTACATACATATATCTAAGGAGCTTTTCGACAACTGCTACATACATATATCTAGGAAGCTTTTCCACAACTGCTACATACATATATCTAGGGAGCTTTTCGACAGCTGCTATATACATATAGCTAAGGAGCTTTTCCACAACTGCTACATACATATAGCTAAGGAGCTTTTCCACAACTGCTACATACATATAGCTAAGGAGCTTTTCCACAACTGCTACATACATATAGCTAAGGAGCTTTTTGACAACTGCTACATACATATAGCTAAGGAGCTTTTCCACAACTGCTACATACATATAGCTAAGGAGCTTTTCCACAACTGCTACATACATATAGCTAAGGAGCTTTTTTACAACTGCTACATACATATATCTAAGGAGCTTTTCGACAACTGCTAAATACATATAGCTAAGGAGCTTTTCCACAGCTGATAAATACATATAGCTAAGGAGCTTTTCGACAACTGCTACATCCATATAGCTAAGGAGCTTTTCCACAACTGCTACATACATATATCTAAGGAGCTTTTTGACAACTGCTACATACATATAGCTAAGGAGCTTTTCGACAACTGCTACATCCATATAGCTAAGGAGCTTTTACACAGCTACTACATACATATAGCTAAGGAGCTTTTCCACAACTGCTACATACATATAGCTAAGGAGCTTTTCCACAACTGCTACATACATATAGCTAAGGAGCTTTTCCACAACTGCTACATACATATATCTAGGAAGCTTTTCGACAACTGCTACATACATATATCTAGGGAGCTTTTCGACAACTGCTACATACATATATCTAGGGAGCTTTTCGACAACTGCTACATACATATATCTAGGGAGCTTTTCGACAGCTGCTATATACATATAGCTAAGGAGCTTTTCCACAACTGCTACATACATATAGCTAAGGAGCTTTTCCACAACTGCTACATACATATAGCTAAGGAGCTTTTCCACAACTGCTACATACATATAGCTAAGGAGCTTTTTGACAACTGCTACATACATATAGCTAAGGAGCTTTTCCACAACTGCTACATACATATAGCTAAGGAGCTTTTCCACAACTGCTACATACATATAGCTAAGGAGCTTTTTACAACTGCTACATACATATATATAAGGAGCTTTTCGACAACTGCTAAATACATATAGCTAAGGAGCTTTTCCACAGCTGATAAATACATATAGCTAAGGAGCTTTTCGACAACTGCTACATCCATATAGCTAAGGAGCTTTTCCACAACTGCTACATACATATATCTAAGGAGCTTTTTGACAACTGCTACATACATATAGCTAAGGAGCTTTTCGACAACTGCTACATCCATATAGCTAAGGAGCTTTTACACAGCTACTACATACATATAGCTAAGGAGCTTTTCCACAACTGCTACATACATATAGCTAAGGAGCTTTTCCACAACTGCTACATATAGCTAAGGAGCTTTTCCACAACTGCTACATACATATATCTAGGAAGCTTTTCGACAACTGCTACATACATATATCTAGGAGCTTTTCGACAACTGCTATATACATATATCTAGGGAGCTTTTCGAAAACTCCTACATACATACATCTCGAGAGCTTTTCAACAACTATTACATACATATATCTAGGTAGCTTTTCGACAACTCTTACATACATATATCTAGGGCGCTTTTCGACAACTATTACATACATATATCTAGGTAGCTTTTCGACAACTGCTACATATATATATCTAGGGAGCTCTTCGACAACTCTTACATACATATATCTAGGGAGCTTTTCGACAACTCTTACATACATATATCTAGGGAGCTTTTCGACAACTGCTACAGTCACATATTTAGGAAGCTTTTCGACAACTGCTACATACATATATCTAGGGAGCTTTTCGACAACTGCTACATTCACATATCTAGGGGGCATTTCGCCAACAGCTATATACATATATCTAGGAAGCTTTTTGAGAACTGCTACATACATATATATAGGAAGCTTTTCCACAACTGCTACATACATATATCTAAGGATCTTTTCGACAACTGCTACATACATATAGCTAAGGAGCTTTTCCACAACTGCTACATACATATATCTAAGGAGCTTTTCCACAACTGCTACATACATATATCTAGGGAGCTTTTCGACAGCTGCTATATACATATATCTAGGAAGCTTTTCGACAACTCCTATATACATATATCTAGGGAGTTTTCGACAACTCCTATATACATATATCTAGGAAGCTTTTCGACAACTCCTATATACATATATCTAGGGAGCTTTTCGACATCTCCTATATACATATATCTAGGGAGCTTTTCGACAACTACTATATACATATATCTAGGGAGCTTTTCGACATCTCCTATATACATATATCTAGGGAGCTTTTCGACATCTCCTATATACATATATCTAGGGAGCTTTTCGACAACTCCTATATACATATAGCTAGGGAGCTTTTCGACATCTCCTATATAAATATATCTAGGGAGCTTTTCGACATCTCCTATATACATATATCTAGGGAGCTTTTCGACATCTCCTATATACATATATCTAGGGAGCTTTTCGACATCTCCTATATAAATATATCTAGGGAGCTTTTCGACATCTCCTATATACATATATCTAGGGAGCTTTTCGACAACTACTACATACATATATCTAGGAAGCTTTTCGACAACTGCTTTATACATATATCTAGGGAGCTTTTCGACAACTGCTACATACATATATCTAGGAAGATTTTCGACAACTGCTACATACATATATCTAGGAAGCTTTTCGACAACTGCTATATACATATATCTGAGGAGCTTTTCCACAACTGCTATATACATATAGCTAAGGAGCTATTCGACAACTGCTACATACATATATCTAGGAAGCTTTTCGACAACTGCTATATACATATATCTAAGGAGCTTTTCCACAACTGCTACATACATATATCTAGGGAGCTTTTCGACAACTGCTACATACATATATCTAGGAAGCTTTTCGACAACTGCTATATACATATAGCTAAGGAGCTTTTCGACAACTGCTACATACATATAGCTAAGGAGCTTTTCCACAGCTGCTACATACATATAGCTAAGGAGCTTTTCCACAGATGCTACATTCATATATCTAAGGAGCTTTTCCACAACTGCTACATACATATAGCTAAGGAGCTTTTCCACAACTGCTACATACATATAGCTAAGGAGCTTTTCGACAACTATTACATACATACATCTAGGGAGCTTTTCGACAACTATTACATACATACATCTAGGAGCTTTTCGACAACTGCTACATACATACATCTAGGGAGCTTTTCGACAACTGCTACATACATATATCTAGGGAGCTTTTCGACAACTGCTACATACATATAGCTAAGGAGCTTTTCCACAACTGCTACCTACATATATCTAGGAAGCTTTTCTACAACTGCTACATACATATAGCTAAGGAGCTTTTCCACAATTGCTACATACATATATCTAGGGAGCTTTTCGACAACTGCTACATACATATAGCTAAGGAGCTTTTCCACAGATGCTACATTCATATATCTAAGGAGCTTTTCCACAACTGCTACATATATATAGCTAAGGAGCTTTTCCACAACTGCTACATACATATATCTAGGAAGCTTTTCGACAACTATTACATACATACATCTAGGGAGCTTTTCGACAACTGCTACATACATATATCTAGGGAGCTTTTCGACAACTGCTATATACATATATCTAGGGAGCTTTTCGACAACTGCTATATACATATATCTAGGGAGCTTTTCGACAACTGCTATATACATATATCTAGGGAGCTTTTCGACAACTGCTATATACATATATCTAGGAAGCTTTTCGACAACTGCTATATACATATATCTAGGAAGCTTTTCGACAACTGCTACATACATATATCTAGGAAGCTTTTCGGCAACTGCTATATACATATATCTAGGGAGCTTTTCGACAACTGCTACATACATATATCTAGGAAGCTTTTCGACAACTATTACATACATACATCTAGGGAGCTTTTCGACAACTGCTACATACATATATCTAGGGAGCTTTTCGACAACTGCTATATACATATATCTAGGGAGCTTTTCGAAAACTCCTACATACATACATCTCGAGAGCTTTTCGACAACTCTTACATACATATATCTAGGGCGCTTTTGGACAACTATTACATACATATATCTAGGTAGCTTTTCGACAACTGCTACATATATATATCTAGGGAGCTCTTCGACAACTCTTACATACATATATCCTGGGAGCTTTTCGACAACTATTACATACATATATCTAGGGAGCTTTTCGACAACTATTACATACATATATCTAAGGAGCCTTTCGACAACTATTACATACATATCTCTAGGGAGCTTTTCGACAACTATTACATACATATACATAGGGAGCTTTTCGACAACTATTACATACATATATATAGGGAGCTTTTCGACAACTATTACATATATATATCTAAGGAGCCTTTCGACAACTATAACATACATATCTCTAGGGAGCTTTTCGACAACTATTACATACATATACATAGGGAGCTTTTCGACAACTATTACATACATATATCTAGGGAGCTTTTCGACAGCTATTACATACATATATATAGGAAGCTTTTCGACAACTATTACATACAATATCTAGGGAGCTTTTCGACAACTATTACATACATATCTCTAAGGAGCCTTTCGACAACTATTACATACATATCTCTAGGGAGCTTTTCGACAACTATTACATACATATACATAGGGAGCTTTTCAACAACTATTACATACATATATCTAGGGAGCTTTTCGACAACTATTACATACATATAGCTAAGGAGCTTTTCAACAACTTTTACATACATATATAGGGTCTTTTCGACAGCTATTACATACATATATCCTGGGAGCTTTTCGACAACTATTACATACATATATCTAGGGAGCTTTTCGACAACTATTACATACATATCTCAGGGAGCTTTTCGACAACTATTACATACATATACATAGCTTTTCGAAAACTATTACATACATATATATAGGGAGATTTTCGACAACTGCTACATACATATATCTAGGGAGGTTTTCGACAACTGCTAAATACATATATCTAGGGAGCTTTTCCACAAACTGCTACATACACATATCTAGGAGCTTTTCGACAAATATTACATATATATATATATATATATATATATATATATAATATATATATATATATATATATATATATATATATATAGGGAGCTTTTTGACAACTGCTACATACATGTATCTAGGGAGCTTTTAGACAACTCCTATATACATGTATATAGGGAGCTTTTCGACAACTCCTATATACATATATCTATGGAGCTTTTTATCATCTCCTATATACATATATCTAGGGGGCTTTTCGACAACTCCTATATACGTATATCTAGGGAGGTTTTCGACAACTCCTATATACATATATCTAGGGAGCTTTTCGACATCTCCTATATAAATAATCTAGGGAGCTTTTCGACAACTCCTATATACATATATCTAGGGAGCTTTTCGACAACTCCTATATACATATATCTAGGAAGCTTTTCGACAACTCCTATATACATATATCTAGGGAGCTTTTCGACATCTCCTATATACATATATCTAGGGAGCTTTTCGACAACTCCTATATACATATATCTAGGGAGCTTTTCGACATCTCCTATATACATATATCTAGGGAGCTTTTCGACATCTCCTATATACATATATCTAGGGAGATTTTCGACAACTCCTATATACATATAGCTAGGGAGCTTTTCGACATCTCCTATATACATATATCTAGGGAGCTTTTCGACAACTACTACATACATATATCTAGGGAGCTTTTCGACAACTACTACATACATATATCTAGGGAGCTCTTCGACAACTGCTACATACATATATCTAGGGAGCTTTTCGACAACTGCTTTATACATATATCTAGGGCTTTTCGACAACTGCTTTATACATATATCTAGGGAGCTTTTCGACAACTACTACATACATATATCTAGGGAGCTTTTCGACAACTACTACATACATATATCTAGGGAGCTTTTCGACAACTGCTTTATACATATATCTAGGGAGCTTTTCGACAACTGCTTTATACATATATCTAGGGAGCTTTTCGACAACTGCTTTATACATATATCTAGGGAGCTTTTCGACAACTGCTTTATACATATATCTAGGGAGCTTTTCGAAAAATGCTACATACATATATCTAGGGAGCTTTTCGACAACTACTATATACATATATCTAGGGAGCTTTTCTACAACTGCTTTATACATATATCTAGGGAGCTTTTCGACAACTGCTACATACATATATCTAGGAAGATTTTCGACAACTGCTACATACATATATCTAGGAAGCTTTTCGACAACTGCTATATACATATATCTAAGGAGCTTTTCCACAACTGCTACATACATATATCTAGGGAGCTTTTCGACATCTGCTACATACATATATCTAGGAAGCTTTTCCACAACTGCTATATACATATATCTAAGGAGCTTTTCGACATCTCCTATATACATATATCTAGGGAGCTTTTCGACAACTGCTACATACATATATCTAGGAAGCTTTTCGACAACTGCTATATACATATAGCTAAGGAGCTTTTCGACATCTCCTATATACATATATCTAGGGAGCTTTTCGACAACTCCTATATACATATAGCTAGGGAGCTTTTCGACATCTCCTATACATATATCTAGGGAGCTTTTCGACAACTACTACATACATATATCTAGGGAGCTTTTCGACAACTACTACATACATATATCTAGGGAGCTCTTCGACAACTGCTACATACATATATCTAGGGAGCTTTTCGACAACTGCTTTATACATATATCTAGGGAGCTTTTCGACAACTGCTTTATACATATATCTAGGGAGCTTTTCGACAACTACTACATACATATATCTAGGGAGCTTTTCGACAACTACTACATACATATATCTAGGGAGCTTTTCGACAACTGCTTTATACATATATCTAGGGAGCTTTTCGACAACTGCTTTATACATATATCTAGGGAGCTTTTCGACAACTGCTTTATACATATATCTAGGGAGCTTTTCGACAACTGCTTTATACATATATCTAGGGAACTTTTCGAAAAATGCTACATACATATATCTAGGGCTTTTCGACAACTACTATATACATATATCTAGGGAGCTTTTCTACAACTGCTTTACATATATCTAGGGAGCTTTTCGACAACTGCTACATACATATATCTAGGAAGATTTTCGACAACTGCTACATACATATATCTAGGAAGCTTTTCGACAACTGCTATATACATATATCTAAGGAGCTTTTCCACAACTGCTACATACATATATCTAGGGAGCTTTTCGACATCTGCTACATACATATATCTAGGAAGCTTTTCCACAACTGCTATATACATATATCTAAGGAGCTTTTCCACAACTGCTATATACATATATCTAGGGAGCTTTTCGACAACTGCTACATACATATATCTAGGAAGCTTTTCGACAACTGCTATATACATATATCTAAGGAGCTTTTCCACAGCTGCTACATACATATAGCTAAGGAGCTTTTCGACAACTGCTACATACATATAGCTAAGGAGCTTTTCCACAGCTGCTACATACATATAGCTAAGGAGCTTTTCCACAGATGCTACATTCATATATCTAAGGAGCTTTTCCACAACTGCTACATACATATAGCTAAGGAGCTTTTCCACAACTGCTACATACATATAGCTAAGGAGCTTTTCCACAACTGCTTAATACATATATCTAGGAAGCTTTTCGACAACTATTACATACATACATCTAGGGAGCTTTCGAAACTGCTATATACATATATCTAGGGAGCTTTTCGAAAACTCCTACATACATACATCTCGAGAGCTTTTCGACAACTATTACATACATATATCTAGGTAGCTTTTCGACAACTCTTACATACATATATCTAGGGCGCTTTTGGACAACTATTACATACATATATCTAGGTAGCTTTTCGACAACTGCTACATATATATATCTAGGGAGCTCTTCGACAACTCTTACATACATATATCTAGGGAGCTTTTCGACAACTGCTACAGTCACATATCTAGGGAGCTTTTCGACAACTGCTACATACATATATCTAGGGAGCTTTTCGACAACTGCTACATTCACATATCTAGGGGGCATTTCGCCAACAGCTATATACATATATCTAGGAAGTTTTTTGAGAACTGCTACATACATATATATAGGAAGCTTTTCCACAACTGCTACATACATATATATAGGAAGCTTTTCGACAACTGCTACATACATATGTCTAGGGAGCTTTTCGACAACTATTACACACATATAACTAGGAAGCTTTTCGACAACTATTTTATACATATATCTAGGAACCTTTTCGACAACTCCTATATACACATATCTAGGAAGCTTTTCGACAACTCCTATATACACATATCTAGGGAGCTTTTCGACAACTATTACATACATATATCTAGGGAGCTTTTCGGCAGCTATTACATACATATATATAGGAAGCTTTTCGACAACTATTACATACATATATCTAGGGAGCTTTTCGACAACTATTACACACATATAACTAGGAAGCTTTTCGACAACTATTACATACATATATATAGGGAGCCTTTCGACAACTATTACATACATATCTCTAGGGAGCTTTTCGACAACTATTACATACATATACATAGGGAGCTTTTCGACAACTATTACATACATATATCTAGGGAGCTTTTCGGCAGCTATTACATACATATATAGGAAGCTTTTCGACAACTATTACATACATATATCTAGGGAGCTTTTCGACAACTATTACATACATATATCTAAGGAGCCTTTCAACAACTATTACATACATATCTCTAGGGAGCTTTTCGACAACTATTACATAGATATACATAGGGAGCTTTTCAACAACTATTACATACATATATCTAGGGAGCTTTTCGACAACTATTACATACATATAGCTAAGTAGCTTTTCAACAACTTTTACATACATATATATAGGGGTCTTTTCGACAGCTATTACATACATATATCCTGGGAGCTTTTCGACAACTATTACATACATATATCTAGGGAGCTTTTCGACAACTATTACATACATATATCTAAGGAGCCTTTCGACAACTATTACATACATATCTAGGAGCTTTCGACAACTATTACATACATATACATAGGGAGCTTTTCGAAAACTATTACATACATATATCTAGGGAGGTTTTCGACAACTGCTACATACATATATCTAGGGAGCTTTTCCATAACTGCTACATACACATCTAGGGAGCTTTTCGACAAATATTACACATATATATATATATAAAAGAAGCTTTTTGACAACTGCTACATACATGTATCTAGGGAGCTTTTAGACAACTCCTATATACATGTATATAGGGAGCTTTTCGACAACTCCTATAACTTATATCTATGGAGCTTTTTATCATCTCCTATATACATATATCTAGGGGGCTTTTCGACAACTCCTATATACATATATCTAAGGAGTTTTTCGACAACTCCTATATACATATATCTAGGGAGCTTTTCGACATCTCCTATATAAATATATCTAGGGAGCTTTTCGACAACTCCTATATACATATATCTAGGGAGCTTTTCGACAACTCCTATATACATATATCTAGGAAGCTTTTCGACAACTCCTATATACATATATCTAGGGAGCTTTTCGACATCTCCTATATACATATATCTAGGGAGCTTTTCGACAACTCCTATATACATATATCTAGGGAGCTTTTCTACAACTCCTATATACATATATCTAGGGAGCTTTTCGACATCTCCTATATACATATATCTAGGGAGCTTTTCGACAACTCCTATATACATATAGCCAGGGAGCTTTTCGACATCTCCTATATACATATATCTAGGGAGCTTTTCGACAACTACTACATACATATATCTAGGGAGCTTTTCGACAACTGCTTTATACATATATCTAGGGAGCTTTTCGACAATTGCTACATACATATATCTAGGAAGCTTTTCGACAACTGCTATATACATATATCTAAGGAGCTTTTCCACAACTGCTACATACATATATCTAGGGAGCTTTTCGACATCTGCTACATACATATATCTAGGAAGCTTTTCGACAACTGCTATTTACATATATCTAAGGAGCTTTTCCACAACTGCTATATACATATAGCTAAGGAGCTATTCGACAACTGCTACATACATATATCTAGGAAGCTTTTCGACAACTGCTATATACATATATCTAAGGAGCTTTCCACAACTGCTACATACATATAGCTAAGGAGCTTTTCCACAACTGCTACATACATATATCTAGGGAGCTTTTCGACAACTGCTACATACATATATCTAGGAAGCCTTTTGACAACTGCTATATACATATAGCTAAGGAGCTTTTCGACAACTGCTACATACATATAGCTAAGGAGCTTTTCCACAGCTGCTATATACATATAGCTAAGGAGCTTTTCCACAACTGCTATATACATATAGCTAAGGAGCTTTTCGACAACTGCTACATACATATAGCTAAGGAGCTTTTCGTCAACTGCTACATACATATAGCTAAGGAGCTTTTCGACAACTGCTACATACATATAGCTAAGGAGCTTTTACACAACTGCTACATACATATATCTAGGAAGCTTTTCGACAACTGCTACATACATATAGCTAAGGAGCTTTTCGACAACTGCTACATACATATATCTAGGGAGCTTTTCCACAGATGCTACATACATATAGCTAAGGAGCTTTTCGACAACTGCTACATACATATAGCTAAGGAGCTTTTCGACAACTGCTACATACATATATCTAGGGAGCTTTTCCACAGATGCTACATACATATAGCTAAGGAGCTTTTCCACAACTGCTACATACATATATCTAAGGAGCTTTTCCAAAACTGCTACATACATATATCTGAGGAACTTTTCGACAACTGCTACATGCATATAGCTAAGGAGCTTTTCCACAGCTGCTACATACATATAGCTAAGGAGCTTTTCCACAACTGCTACATACATATATCTAAGGAGCTTTTCCAAAACTGCTACATACATATAGCTAAGGAGCTTTTCCACAACTGCTAAATACATATAGCTAAGGAGCTTTTCCACAGCTGCTAAATACATATAGCTAAGGAGCTTTTCGACAACTGCTACATACATATATCTAAGGAGCTTTTTCACAACTGCTACATACATATAGCTAAGGAGCTTTTCCACAACTGCTACATACATATAGCTAAGGAGCTTTTTCATAACTGCTACATACATATAGCTAAGGAGCTTTTCGACAACTGCTACATATATATAGCTAAGGAGCTTTTCCACAGCTGCTACATACATATAGCTAAGGAGCTTTTCCACAACTGCTACATACATATATCTAAGGAGCTTTTCCAACTGCTACATACATATAGCTAAGGAGCTTTTCCACACAGCTGCTAAACTACATTACATAGCTAAGGAGCTTTTCCACAACTGCTACATACATATATCTAAGGAGCTTTTCCAAACTGCTACATACATATAGCTAAGGAGCTTTTCCACAACTGCTAATACATATAGCTAAGGAGCTTTTCCACACTGCTAAATACATATAGCTAAGGAGCTTTTCCACAACTGCTACATACATATAGCTAAGGAGCTTTTTGACAACTGCTAAATCATATAGCTAAGGAGCTTTTCCACAACTGCTACATACATATATCAAGGAGCTTTTCCACAACTGCTACATGCATATAGCTAAGGAGCTTTCGACAACTGCTACATACATATAGCAAAGGAGCTTTTCCACAACTGCTACATCATATAGCTAAGGAGCTTTTTCGACAACTGCTACATACATATAGCAAAGGAGCTTTTCACAACTGCTACATGCATATAGCTAAGGAGCTTTTCGACAACTGCTACATACATATAGCAAAGGAGCTTTTCCACAACTGCTACATGCATATAGCTAAGGAGCTTTTCGACAACTGCTACATACATATAGCAAAGGAGCTTTTCCACAACTGCTACATACATATAGCTAAGGAGCTTTTCGACAACTGCTACATACATATAGCAAAGGAGCTTTTCCACAACTGCTACATACATATACCTAAGGAGCTTTTCGACAACTGCTACATGCATATAGCTAAGGAGCTTTGCCACAGCTGCTACATACATATATCTAGGAAGCTTTTCGACAACTGCTACATATATATAGCTAAGGAGCTTTTCCACAACTGCTACATACATATAGCTAAGGAGCTTTTCCACAACTGCTAATACATATAGCTAAGGAGCTTTTCCACAACTGCTACATACATATAGCTAAGGAGCTTTTCCACAACTGCTACATACATATAGCTAAGGAGCTTTTCCACAGCTGCTACATACATATATCGAAGGAGCTTTTCCACAACTGCTACATACATATAGCTAAGGAGCTTTCCACAACTGCTACATACATATAGCTAAGGCTTTTCCACAACTGCTACATACATATATCTAGGAGCTTTTCGACAACTATTACATACATATCTAGGGAGCTTTTCGACAACTGCTACTACATATCTAGGGAGCTTTTCGACAACTGCTATATACATATATCTAGGGAGCTTTTCGACAACTATGACATACATATTCTAGGGAGCTTTTCGACAACTGCTACATACATATATCTAGTGAGCTTTTCGACAACTATACATACATATACATAGGGAGCTTTTCGAAAACTATTACATACATATAACTGGGGAGCTTTTCGACAACTGCTACATACAAATATCTAAAAAGATTTTCGACAACTCCTACATACATATATCTAGGAAGTTTTCGACAACTATTACATACATACATCTAGGGAGCTTTTCGACAACTATGACATACATATATCTAGGGAGCTTTTCGACAACTGCTACATACATATATCTAGGGAGCTTTTCGACAACTGCTATATACATATATCTAGTGAGCTTTTCGACAACTGCTATATACATATATCTAAAAAGATTTTCGACAACTCCTACATACATATATCTAGGGAGCTTTTCGACAACTATTTCATACATGTATCTAGGAAGCTTTTCGAAAACTCCTACATACATATATCTAGAGAGCTTTTCGACAACTGCTACATACATACATCTCGAGAGCTTTTCCACAACTATTACATACATATATCTAGGTAGCTTTTCGACAACTCTTACATACATATATCTAGGGCGCTTTTGGACAACTATTACATACATATATCTAGGGCGCTTTTGGACAACTATTACATACATATATCTAGGTAGCTTTTCGACAACTATTACATACATATATCTAGGGCGCTTTTGGACAACTATTACATACATATATCTAGGGCGCTTTTGGACAACTATTACATACATATATCTAGGGCGCTTTTGGACAACTATTATATACATATATCTAGGGAGCTTTTCGACAACTGCTACATTCACATATCTAGGGGGCATTTCGCCAACTGCTATATACATATATCTAGGAAGCTTTTTGAGAACTGCTACATACATATATCTAGGAAGCTTTTCGACAACTATTACATACATATATCTAGGGAGCTTTTCGACATCTCCTATATACATATATCTAGGGAGCTTTTCGACAACTATTACATACACATACTAGGAAGCTTTTCGACAACTATTCATACATATATATGCAAGCTTTTCGACAACTGCTACATACATATATCTAGGGAGCTTTCGACAACTATTACATACATATATCTAGGGAGCTTTTCGACATCTCCTATATACATATATCTAGGGAGCTTTTCGACAACTATTACATACACATATCTAGGAAGCTTTTCGACATCTCCTATATACACATATCTAGGGAGCTTTTCGACAACTATACATACACATATCTAGGAAGCTTTTCGACATCTCCTATATACCATATCTAGGAAGCTTTTCGACAACTCCTATATACATATATCTAGGGAGCTTTTCGATAACTCCTATATACATATATCTAGTGAGCTTTTCGCCAACTCCTATATACATATATCTAGTGAGCTTTTCGCCAACTGCTATATACATATATCTAGGGAGCTTTTCGACAACTGCTACATACATATATCTAGGGAGCTTTTCGACATCTCCTATATACATATATCTAGGGAGCTTTTCGACATCTCCTATATACATATATCTAGTGAGCTTTTCGACAACTGCTACATACATATATCAAGGGAGCTTTTCGACAACTTTACATACATATATATAGGAAGCTTTTCGACAACTATTACATACATATATCTACGGAGCTTTTCAACAACTATTACATACATATATATACCGGTCTTTCGACAGCTATTACATACATATATCTAGGGAGCTTTCGACAACTATTACATACATATATCTAGGGAGCTTTTCGACAACTATTACATACATATCTAAGGAGCCTTTCGACAACTATTACATACATATCTCTAGGGAGCTTTTCGACAACTATTACATACATATACATATGGAGCTTTTCGACAACTATTACAGACATATATCTAGGGAGCTTTTCGACAACTATTACATATATATATAATATATATATATATATATATATTATATATATATATATATATATATATATATTATATAATATAGGAGCTTTTTGACAACTGCTACATACATGTATCTAGGAGCTTTTAGACAACTCCTATATACTTGTATAATAGGGAGCTTTTCGACAACTATTACATACATATATCTGGGAACCTTTTCGACAACTCCTATATACACATATCTAGGAAGCTTTTCGACAACTCCTATATACATATATCTAGGGAGCTTTTAGACAACTCCTATATACATATATCTAGGGAGCTTTTCGACAACTCTTCTATACATCTATCTAGGGAGCTTTTCGACAACTCCTATATACATGTATCTAGGGAGCATTTCGACAACTCCTATATACATATATCTAGGGAGCTTTTCGACAACTCCTATATACATCTATCTAGGGAGCTTTTTGACAACTCCTATATACATCTATCTAGGGAACCTTTTCGACAACTCCTATATACATCTATCTAGGGAGCTTTTCGACAACTCCTATATACATATATCTAGGGAGCTTTTCGACAACTCCTATATACATATATCTAGGGAGCTTTTCGACAACTCCTACATACATGTATCTAGGGAGCTTTTCGACAACTCCTATATACATCTATCTAGGGAACCTTTTCTACAACTGCTACATACATGTATCTAGGGAGCTTTTCGACAACTCCTACATACATGTATCTAGGGAGCTTTTCGACAACTCCTATATACATCTATCTAGGGAACCTTTTCGACAACTCCTACATACATGTATCTAGGGAGCTTTTCGACAACTCCTACATACATGTATCTAGGGAGCTTTTTGACAACTCCTACATACATGTATCTAGGGAGCTTTTTGACAACTCCTACATACATGTATCTAGGGAGCTTTTCGACAACTCCTACATACATGTATCTAGGAAGCTTTTTGACAACTCCTACATACATGTATCTAGGGAGCTTTTTGACAACGCCTACATACATGTATCTAGGGAGCTTTTCGGTCACTAGCTATATGAAGCTTCGACTTCTCTTCGTCAGCTCTGTGTTCCTGTATTATATGTAAACAAAAGCAAAGTACAGACATGTCAAAAGTTTAACATTGAGCTAACGTAAAGGAATCGAAGCTCGGTTGTCGAGTGGTTCAGATATGAATAGCTAACGGCCGAAGAAACTGTCGAGAGATATAAAGCAGCTACTGTTCATGACAAGCAAGCTCGATCATCAGGGACCGAATTGAGTTGCCTTTTCTGTACTAATTCGTTAGGTTTGTGTTAAACTTTCGACAGGCCTGTACTGTACATATGATGGACAGATCATTGATTTAGAAGACTATTAAAACATCATCATTGTCATCTATTTAACACTATCATCACCCTGTCCCCGGTATTTTAATATGTTAACAACATCATAGATCGCGCTACATCCATCGTCTCATCAGAGATTAAAACAAATCTCAATCAGATGATAAAGTCGTTTATATGAAGGCAGATTAATGAAAAACAATATCTTTGATTAATTATATCATATAGTTTTACTACTAAAAGGGTGTTTTTGGCATGTCATGAAACACTTTTATCTTATTTGTGCCAACGTCATGTGCAGAATTAATATTGACATTGAATTTTTTCATGTGGAAAATATTGAATAATTTTTGGTAAAAGAAAATCGGAATTAATTCTTGATCTGAAACTTATATTACATATATAATATATATTTCAAGTACAATCTAAATACCAGCCTCTATTTGACACTCTTTTCTACGACTGGCGTTATTTTACGATGAACGTTAACTGTTAATAGTTCCGTCACCGCGTACTCAACAAATAGTTTAATAACCTCTGTACAATCTGGTATTCTTTAAAAATCATCATAAAACACTTACGTGGCTGAACGCTTGTTTTTAATCGTACATGTTAAAACAGGCAGGGACAAATAATCGCATACACCGCTTCGAGATTTATTCGATTTGCCCCCAGCCTGCAAACAGTTCATACGTGAGAAACGACTAAAACAAACGTCAATCCTTGATTAAAATTTACTAAACATGTGCTATTGGAATATTTTGATTAAAAAAACTATTAACATATTTTTTTTAATTCATTCATTCATTTATTTTTGTGATACATTCATATTAATATTTGGCAAAATCAATTTTGAACTATTTTAAAACATTTTGTCATTTTACTGTATTGCATGGGTAAGCAAACAACTTTAGGGAGGATAGTCGCGTTAACATTGCAAGCTTTTTTTTTTTTTACTATTTTACAATTGGACAGCATTTTTAACGTACTTGCACATGTACATGTTGTCTATCTCTCGATAGCTACGTCGATCTGGACATCATTTTTAACGTACCTGCACATGTACATGTTGTCTATCTCTCGATAGCTACGTCGATCTGGACATCATTTTTAACGTACCTGCACATGTACATGTTGTCTATCTCTCGATAGCTACGTAGATCTGGACAGCATTTTTAACGTACTTGCACATGTACATGTTGTCTATCTCTCGATAGCTACGTAGATCTCGACAGCATTTTTAACGTACCTGCACACGTACATGTTGTCTATCTCTCGATAGCTACGTCGATCTGGACAGCATTTTTAACGTACCTGCACATGTACATGTTGTCTATCTCTCGATAGCTACGTCGATCTGGACAGCATTTTTAACGTACCTGCACATGTACATGTTGTCTATCTCTCGATAGCTACGTAGATCTGGACAGCATTTTTAACGTACCTGCACATGTACATGTTGTCTATCTCTCGATAGCTACGTCGATCTGGACAGCATTTTTAACGTACCTGCACATGTACATGTTGTCTATCTCTCGATAGCTACGTAGATCTCGACAGCATTTTTAACGTACCTGCACATGTACATGTTGTCTATCTCTCGATAGCTACGTAGATCTGGACAGCATTTTTAACGTACTTGCACATGTACATGTTGTCTATCTCTCGATAGCTACGTAGATCTCGACAGCATTTTTAACGTACCTGCACACGTACATGTTGTCTATCTCTCGATAGCTACGTCGATCTGGACAGCATTTTTAACGTACCTGCACATGTACATGTTGTCTATCTCTCGATAGCTACGTCGATCTGGACAGCATTTTTAACGTACCTGCACATGTACATGTTGTCTATCTCTCGATAGCTACGTAGATCTGGACAGCATTTTTAACGTACCTGCACATGTACATGTTGTCTATCTCTCGATAGCTACGTCGATCTGGACAGCATTTTTAACGTACCTGCACATGTACATGTTGTCTATCTCTCGATAGCTACGTAGATCTCGACAGCATTTTTAACGTACCTGCACATGTACATGTTGTCTATCTCTCGATAGCTACGTAGATCTCGACAGCATTTTTAACGTACCTGCACATGTACATGTTGTCTATCTCTCGGTGTTTTTTTCAGTAACTATCTATCCTTATTTCAGCCACTAGACAACAGATATTCGACTCCTTTTTGTTAGCTCGATGTTAAACTTTCGACAGGTCTGTACTGTACAGCAGACAAAGACAATTGGTTCATGGTGATTTTAAAGTTTTAATCATCAATTTTGTTAATGTAGTTTGATCGTTCATATCCTTGATTTTATCTTCATTTTCATGAAGTACAAGTAGTGACTAGAACTTCAAATAATATTGTCACGTGTCAATATCAATATATATATATATAAACGACATTGTAAGTTAGGTCGTCCGTTAAGTATTTAATAATGAGCTAAATCAATTAGAAATTAGCACACCACACTGTTATATAACGCACTATATGACCGAATGATTGACCGGAAGTTAATCTGTAACATTGATGAGCCTTGCGCTCCAAAGGTCGACAGCAAAACATTTTGGTACTAAGAAAACTAAATACAGGTTCATAAAATTCCAAAACATATGAACCTGCGTTAGGTTTTTATTTTAGATAAATCAAATTGTGTATCATTACAATCTATTTCTGTTATACATTAAAACTAATATGCAATCAAAGAATCAAATTTTCATTTGAAAGTGTCATGACATAATAAAGAACCTAGTATTTTTACAACCTTTTTTGGTTGCTGAGACACTACTTCATTAAATTGCATTTAAATCGATTCGGCAATTGTAAAAACAAGTTACATTAACAAATTAGTTTATAATTATAAACACGGAACATATGAATTTCCATTTAGGAACCAAACAGCTACTATTCAATTCACATCGGATACCATTCCGCATAATATCCATACTCAGCTGATTTAACATTCACTAAATAGTCCTCCAGAAGATTATACCTTTGATGAAAATTGACCTAGTATGCAATATCCGGTTGGTTGATAGAATAACATCGAATTACCTCACATTATTTCCAGATAATAATTACTTATACGCTGTTCTAGGCTATAATCGCTCTGGTTATTTTATTTTTATATCTTCGAAGAAAAACGAAGGCTTAATGACAGTTTTTTAAAGATAGAGTCTTGTTCTGGAACAATAGACGACATATATATATATATATATATATATATATATATATATATATATATTATATATATATATATATATACTTCAAATTAGATGGTTTTGAATTATCGTTATGAAATAACCCCATGGGGCAACATCAAACGTACATAATACAGAGATTTACAACAGAGTACTATGTTTGTAATCAGCTCGTTGATAAGGTAACGATTTTTGAAGGAAAATTTAGATATATTGTGGCAGAGGCACCAAATGAGAGTAAAACAGTAAAATTAATAAAGAGAATAATTTGTTCAGCCATTGGTGTACTCATGGATATTAATTGATTGATTGATTGATTGATTGATTGATTGATTGATTGATTGATTGATTGATTGATACTTCACGTCCAGGTTTTGATTATTTTTTTAAAATTTACAATACTGTAGTCAAAAGGATGGTTGTGGAATTTTAGTCATGCAATGCGTTTTTAGAAAATTTATATTGATGGTGTTTTGTTTATGGTATGTGTGTGCGTGCGCGCGCGCGCGCGCGCGTGTGTGTGTGTGTGTGTGTGTGTGTGTGTGTTGGGGTGGTTTAATGAAAATTTGCAAAGACAAAATGTTAGAATATGTTTTTGAATGAAAGCCCTTCGAACACAAATCACCTGGTTCTTGTATGCTATGGAATAACCAATAACCAGAAAAAAAAACAACACATGTCTGTCTCTTGAGCCAAATTAGATGTTCAAATTCAAATTCTTTATTGTACAAATACGCCCACAAGGGGCAGTGTACAGACTATACAACATACAAAGGTATATAATATACAAGAAAATAGTATACAATATACAGAGACATAGGTTATAATATTATTAATACAATAAAATACTCAATACAATTATGTAAGGAAAATACATATATATAAAAGACACAGGTTATAATGTGATCTACAATGAGGATTTCCTTAACATAAAAACCATTATGAATATATTGTGCAATAGAGGAGGCGTGTTTTGGGGTGGGTTAAAGAGGATGTTAAACCATTCCTCTGAATTTAAACCAGAATCATCTGGAAAGAGTTGGGATAAATTGTTAGTTAGGTCGTCCCTTAAATGCTTATATTTTGGACACATCAATAAGAAATGAAATTCATCTTCAATAAATATTCATCACATATTTTACATATGCGTTCGTGCTTTCCTGTATTGTAATATCTTCCAATTTCAATTTCTAGAGGGTGGGTACTAAGTCTAAGTTGTGTCAGGGAATTTCTATGGGGGTATTTTTTTATTTCTGTTCAGTAATTTTCTACGGAGCCCCTGAAGGGACACACTTGAAAAAAAATATTAAATCGTTATAACGATATACTAAATCGTTACCACGATATACTAAATCGTTATAACGATATACTAAATCGTTACCACGATATACTAAATCGTTATAACGATATACTAAATCGTTACCACGATATACTAAATCGTTACCACGATATACTTAATCGTTATAACGATATACTAAATCGTTACCACGATAAACTAAATCGTTATAACGATATACTAAATCGTTATAACGATATACTAAATCGTTACCACGATATACTAAATCGTTATAACGACATACTAAATCGTTATAACGATATACTAAATCGTTATAACGATATATTAAATCGTTACCACGATATACTAAATCGTTATAACGATATACATGTATTTCAACTAATGTAGAAATGGCGGCCGAAGGAGAAGGGTCTGTCAGCGTACAGGCACGAGGGTACCGCATACACCAGTGTACCGGACAGACACCAGTGTACCGGAAACGGCCATGTCTAAGTAGTATATGGATTCGGATAGAGAAAAAGTCGCGGATTTATATATTTACTTGATTGTTTCAGTAATAATGCACTATGTGTTACATTTTATATCTTGCAAATAAAGAAATTCAATGTCCTATATGCCTTAATGGATACAAAAATTAATTTGTTAATTATGTATTTCGGATTCCATTATATTCTTAAAGTATCGTGCAGCCATATAAACGCCCATTTAAACTCATAAAATGGATGTATGTATCTAATATATTAACTAATTTTAAACTAAAGAATTATTCAAAAGACAATTAGGATATTAACACGGGTATGGTGGTGAATGTAGTGTACGGGTCTGTAGTTTGTGATATACAACACGGGTATGGTGGTGGATGTAGTGTACGGGTCTGTAGTATGTGATATACAACACGAGTATGGTGGTGGATGTAGTGGTATTTTAATATATACCCGATTTGTTACTTTCGGAACATATATTCTAAAGGTCTAAGAATATTGGCATTGCCAAAATGTAGTGTTACAAAATAACACTTTCGAAATCCGGGCACAATGGAATAGTTGGTTTACCTAAACCCCTTACTTTTCGGTTTTATTAAAATATTATATATGCTACATCCTATGTTACTTCCCGAACATGTGTTCCTAGGGTAATAATACTCATCTTTAGCGTTGACCTTATTTTTTTTTTATTTGACGATGGCAAGTACTTTTAATTATAGGAAAATACCGTATTTTATATACATATTTCGTTGATTTTCAAAATGTTCCCTAGTTCTGTTTCTATTCTATAGTGACAATGCCCACATGAGGTGTTACAATAAGGTATTTCAAAAATTACCAAAGTCGAAGTTTCATTTTGCCCGAAAATTTTACTTTATACATATTCCAAGGGCTTAGATCAATGAGATCCAAGGCACTGTACTGAAGAGAACCATACTTGGTAGTGACATTGTTTATACTTTATATATTAACTTGAATTTAAAATTGTCAATGCAGTGAAAGCTTCACCATGCCAGAACCTTTACTTTCCGCATATGTATAATTTATTGTGTAATGATAAATGCTTGGATTGGTGCTTTAGATCAAAGTGTCCCAAAGCACTCCAGGAAACAGTGGCATTGCCTCAGAATAGTATATCAACACGGTGTTACAATATAAACTTAACTATGCTCCAACACTTTACTTCGACTATATGAAATCTACTGTACGTCTATTGAATGTTTTATTCAATGTGTTCCAAGACATTGATTATAACACTTGGTAGTGAAGCTTCACTTTGTTCAGGCACTTTACTTTCCGTCTATATATACTGTATGATGGTATTGGTTTACATTGAAACTTTAAGCCAACGTGTTCCGAGGCACTGGGGTTAACCATACTTGGTAGTGACATTAATCGTGAAATGTGATAAAATTTGTTTTATTGGATGTTTTATAAATGGAACGAAAATATTTGCGAATGTTGAATAAGTAACTGTTACTTATTTAATGTTGAACGCTGCAATGTTGAATAAGTAACGTACTTCAGGTATCCCATATACGAGTACCTATGTTCTACAGCACCAAAACACCAATCTTCTTCCAGTAGCAAGCCAAACCTTACCAGCATCCGAGTTGATCAAATCACATTTAACTGGGCTATAGTCTAGGTTGGAAGTTTTCAGAATTGAGTATGTGGCTGATGCAGTCAGCATCATATGGTCAGTCAATCATTCAACACAGAAAAGACCTGACCATTTGAAGTAAGCACATCGACAATGATGCTTATGTGGCAAGCCGAGGCACACCCTGTTGCACCGATTAAGCATGTCAAGGCTAAGATCTGTGGTAAAGTGTTTTCTTGCCCACAACAGGCACCTGCCATTGCTGTTGATCAACCGTTGTTTGTTCTGGAAAAACAAATATATTGGAAGTGGTCAGAATATTTAGAGGTATTAATACTGATCCATCTCTGAGATATGGTAATATAGCAAAAATATTAAAATGTGATTTGAAATTAGCTAGCTGGGTAATAGATTATGTCTGTTGTCTTGAGCACAAGCCCAATAACGTTTGTTCAAAAACATTGCGGTAATGCAGGAAATGGATAAAATCAGCAGACGTGACCGTGTTTTATAAAAATCCATTGCAAAACCAATTCTAACTAAAATGATAGCTGCAGGTCACTGTTGAGACAAATAACAGTTTCATCATATAGGGGCTACATGATCAAACTGAAAGTATTTTCGATCATCAAATCAAGAAAACTAATGTTTCATTATTCAAATGAGAGCAAGTCAAGAGAATTTCTAAGAAGAAACACAAAAAAGTTGACTTCAGTTATTCTTCCAATTGTTATCTAATGACATAACAAAAGGATCATTTGCTTCACAATATCCATCATTTACTTGACCATACCCATCATGTACTTGACCATACCTATCATGTACTTGACCATTCCCATCATATACTTTACAAAAACCATATTGAAATTGGCAAGAATCGGCATGCACTTGGCAGTAATCACCATATACATGTAATTGACTCTATCATCATATACTTGATAATAATAACATTTAATTGACACTTTTCATCATATACCTAGCAATACCTATCATATACTTGGCAAATATGCATCATGCACTTCACAATATCCATCATCTATTTGACAATATTATTGAAACCTTCACCAATCTCATCCGGCATTAATTTGTGGTCTTGACACGCAGAGATTGCACGTTCTCATGTCGGACAGATCAGCAAAGCAACTGACGAAGCAACACTAGACCTGTTTTTCCATCCCTGGATACAGACGTTGCATAACTGAATTAACAAACAGGGATGCAAAACATTCAACCTTCCAGGTTTAGATAATCTGAGTCCAGGCAACCATTTGTAATGCAAACATTAGTAGCCCAGCTGAATTTTGGCGGAAACAGATAGAAGAGTTATATGGCACTCGACAGCACTACCACTGGTTGCAGCAAAAATTGTTCCTATAAGATGAATTTTTAACTGGCCAATCGAGTAGATTTGATCAGTAGCCCTCTAAAACATAGGAATCCACATTTTGATCATTCAAATTGGACATTGGCAAATATGTTGACATTCTCTTTAATGAAAGAAATTGACCATAAGGCATTGCATGAGATAGATGTACACAACCTCAGGTGAGCGCTAAGGTACATGTGCCTCATGTTTCACTTGTAATCTATACTAAGGTGGTCAGTTCCAAAATGGTGGGACATTAACCAAGAAGGAAGCAGCAACATTTAAGCAATAAAATACAACATGTTTTCAGTGTTAAATCTAGTAGTTTGTTTAGAAAGGGACATTTTCAATATCCTATAAAACACAATAACATCAACATTTTAACATGCACGTAACGATCATTATAGCTCACTAAGGCTTTAACAAAGGGATCATTTGGCGAAATAAGGAATCTATGACCCCATGGTAATTTCTAGAATGAAAAAAGTAAGTTTATGAAATAAGACCAGCTAAGTGAAAAAGTAAGAAGAAAGTAACAAGGGATTTTTTTTTAAATTTCATCAATCGGCATGTAAAAAATACTACATACATGTACACTGCACTCATAAGCATATCAGTGTTGTATATGACATACTACATACATGCCCAAAACATCACCACCATACTCGTGTTGTATATGACATACTACATACATGCCCAAAACATCACCACCATACTCGTGTTGTATATGACATACTACATACATGCCCACTACATCACCGCCATACTCGCGTTGTATATGACATACTACATACATGCCCAAAACATCACCACCATACTCGTGTTGTATATGACAAACTACATACATGCCCACTACATCACCACCATACTCGTGTTGTATATGACATACTACATACATGCCCAAAACATCACCACCATACTCGTGTTGTATATGACATACTACATACATGCCCACTACATCACCACCATACTCGTGTTGTATATGACATACTACATACATGCCCAAAACATCACCATCATACTCGTGTTGTATATGACATACTACATACATGCCCAAAACATCACCACCATACTCGTGTTGTATATGACATACTACAGACCTGTATACTACATCCACCACCATACTCATGTTGTATATTACATACTACAGACCCGTACACTACATTCACCACCATACCCGTGTTGTATGATATACTACACACCCATAGACTACACCCACCACCATACCCGTGTTGTATATAACATACTATACACACCTGTACACACCATTCACCACCATACCCGTGTTAATATCTTAATTGTCTTTTGAATAATACTTTAGTTTAGACTTAGTTAATATATTGGATACATAAATCCATTTTATGAGTTTAAATGGACAGTTATATGGCTGCACGGTACTTTTTTTGTATCCATTAAGGCATATAGGACATTGAATTTCTTTATTTGCAAGATATGAAATGTAACACATAGTGCATTATTACTGAAACAATCAAGTAAATATATAAATCTGCGACTTTTTCTCTATCCGAATCCATATACTACTTAGACATGGCCGTTTCCGGTACACTGGTGTCTGTCTGGTACACTGGTGTATGCGGTACCCTCGTGCCTGTACGCTGACAGACCCTTCTCCTTCGGCCGCCATTTCTACATTAGTTAAAATACATGTATATCGTTATAACGATTTAGTATATCGTGGTAATGATTTAATATATCGTTATAACGATTTAGTATATCGTTATAACGATTTAGTATATCGTTATAACGATTTAGTATATCGTTATAACGATTTAGTATATCGTTATAACGATTTAATATATCGTTATAACGATTTAGTATATCGTGGTAACGATTTAATATATCGTTATAACGATTTAGTATATCGTTATTTATGATTATAACGATTTAGTATATCGTTATAACGATTTAATATTTTTTTCAAGTGTGTCCCTTCAGGGGCTCCGTAATTTTCAATTCTAAATTCAGTTTTGTATTTAAAGTATGTCCGGAGTTTACTAGAGTTATCATTTATTATAGTATATAAAGTTTCAATAAATTTGGATTCAAAATGTTTGGTGGTTGCTCCATTACATCGTAATCCGTCACCTCTATACAGATAAAAAGCTCGGTATACGTAAGGTGATGTATAAGGGTTTATATAGGGCAAACATGCACCTGGTGTAATACTTTTCTTATTATGAATTTAATATGAATATTTCTTAACGCTTTCAAATCCTTTCATATTCTGCATTTTTTTCTGCATCTTGCTATATTTTTTTCATAATTTTACGATAATGGCAAATTACTTCAAAATTACTTTGAAAATAGCCCTTAAATTACGCATATATTCGTATGGTCTTATATGTAGTTAAATAGTAAATAGGAATAGGCTTACTTTGATTGATAAAAACTCTAAATATTTAATAAAAAGTCTATCACTTTCAAAACGATCCATATTCTCCAATTTTTCTGCATCGAAATATATTGTTTTCATAATTTTACGTTAATGGCAAATTACTTTGTAAATAACCCTTAAAATAAATAACACATATTTATATGGTCTTATATAGAGTTATATAGTAAATACGTGATAATTAACATAAATAGGCTTATTTTGATTGACAAAAACTCTAAATATTTAATAAAAAGTCTAACACTTTCAAATCGATCCATATTCTACAATTTTTTCTGCAATTTTTTACGACATGTTTTTCGAAATTGTACGTTAATGGCAAATTATTTCAAAATTGCTTTGAAAAGTGGTATGATTTTACAGATAACGATATTTTCGCATAGATTTATATAGTAAATATGTGAAAAATTGCACGGGATACTTGTTTTTATCTTCAAATACAACAATTTTCATACAGAAAATGTAACACTTTCACATCGTTTTATATTATTCACATTTTTTTCAAATTAAGATATATTTTTTTAATAATTTTCCGACAATGGCAAATGATTATATTTTTAATATGTAAATGTGTTTTATATGTATTTAATAAAAATATGGATTTATAGCAAATTTCATTTTTATCATTCACGGTCTCTTGATTACGAGCCCGTAATGGTTTCTCTCTTGTATTCTGTGGTATTTACGAGTCCGTTATATATATCTCGATATACATGGATGATGAAAAGAATATGTATAATATATATATTTAAAATATGCAGAATAATTAGTCAGAATATGTAAAATATGTTATATTTTTTATATAAACGTGTTTTATATGTATGATATAACATTCCAAGGAACCAAAGATTATGTATATTTTGTAATAGTCATGAAATAGAAGATGAGGTCCATTTAATTCTGAAATGTCCTGTTTATTAAAGTTTATGCTCTCGTTTTATGAAGAAATGTAACTTCGATAAACCCAGTGTTTTCACAAAATGTAAAAAAAAATCCCTGTCAAACTTGTACAGTTTTTATTATGGCACTTAAAATAAGAAATCATATGTCTGTTCTCTAAGTATTATTTCAATGTAATCGTTTTATGTATGTATTATATTTATTAATTAAATATCCTTGTAATTTTTTTATTTGTACGAAAAATTTGTACATGTGCTTAGGCATACCCTTGATGAGTAGTGGATATATCGGGTGCCATGTAGGTAGGGGGATCTTAATCACCTGTGCACCTGCTATATCTAGTGGTCAACAAAATATGTCTATTTGCATGCTCACTTTTCTTATTAAATACAATGTATTTTGTAAATAGTAATTATGTATACTTATACATATAACTGATACCGCTGTAGATTTCGTAATTATTCAATCGGTATATATACTGACCTACTCTTGAGTGATAGGCGGTGCAGCGTTTTGTTGGGGGTGGGGGTGGGGACAGGTCTCAATCAGTATAGTGCTTTGCTTGTCCTTCAGATGTGGGCAAGTTTCGAATAACGACATTAAACCACATTTTTTAATTATTCAATCGGCAGATATACTGTCCCACTTTTGAATGATATGCAGTGCGGCGTCTTGTTGGTGGGGACAGGTCCCAATCACTTGTATTGCTGCTATGCTTGTCTTTCAGATGTGGGCAAGTCGCGAACCCATTGTTAACAGTATTTAATGTACGAGGGGAAGTCAGAAAGTTCATAGAACAGCGTATTCAGCCAAGCGTAACACACATTTTCTTTACTTATTTTGACAAAACAACATTCCGCCATTTTAAACATATGAAGTTTATTTGTCACAACATATTTGTGTAATTCTCAAAAGCATTCAAAATTGGTGACCATCAAGCAATGATGGAAAATCAAAATGTTGAGTTTAGGGCTGTAATAAAGTTCCTCACAGTAGAGGGATCAAATGCCAAAGAAATTCACCGGCGATATTAGCAAAGCCTTCGATAGAGTATGGCACGCAGGTCTTTTGTACAAACTTAATAACATAGGTATTAAAGGAAATTTACTGCAATGGTTTAAAAGTTATCTTAGCAATAGAAACCAAAGAGTAGTTATAAAAAACAATTGTTCAAATTTGTTACCTGTTACTGCGGGGGTTCCACAAGGTTCAATTCTTGGACCTATACTTTTTATAATTTATATAAATGATATTGTTGATAGTATTGACAGTAATATAAGGCTTTTTGCTGATGACACATCCCTATATCTAACTGTTGATGATCCATCTGACGCTTCAATGTCATTAAATAACGATTTGGAAACTATCCACAACTGGTCAAAGCAATGGCTCGTATCTTTTAATTCTCAAAAAACAGAATCTATGATTTTTTCTCCAAAATTAATACAACCATTTCATCCGGCAATATACTTAGACAACTCATTAATACTTGAAGCTGATTACCATAAACATCTCGGTATTATATTGTCAAATGACGGTACATGGAAAGCTCACGTTGACGACCTAATCAAAAAAGTTTACTCTAGATTAGCTATTCTCAAGAAATTAAAATTCCAACTTGATCGCAAATCTCTCGAAAAAATATATTTCACCTTCATTCGGCCATTACTAGAATATGGAGACATCCTCTGGGACAACCTCACCCAGGAATATATCAATAAGCTAGAAAAAATTAACATTGAAGCGGCTCGCACAGTTTGCGGAGCCACCAAATTATCTAGTTTGTCCTTATTATATCAAGAAGTTGGTTGGGAAACTTTAGAATACCGTCGTAAAAAACATAAACTGTTACAATTCTACAAAATGTATCACGGCCTGTCTTCTCAATATCTAAACGATTTGGTACCTTCAACAACTTTCCAGAGACACTCTTATAACACACGTACATCTAGCAATTTAGACACGTTCTTGTGCAAAACGGACACTTACTTCAAATCGTTCCTACCTTCTGCAACAAGAGATTGGAATGATCTACCTAGACATATTCGTGAAGGCTCTATTTCTCAATTCAAAACTTTCCTCAATAATGAATCACAGATCCCATCCTACTTTAATATTGGCAATCGTATTGAACAAATACATCATTGTCGATTGCGCTTAAAATGCAGTTCATTACATTCCCATCTCTTTCATAAAGATCTCATAGAAAACCCTTATTGTTTATGTGGTCAAATTGAGAATACGGAACACTTTTTATTACACTGCCCTTTGTATCATGTTATTCGACGTCGTACTATAGGAACCTTGAATTGCCATCATAATTTGAGTACATTGTTATATGGAGATAGTTCACTAACACCAGCGAAAAATGCTGAAGTGTTCTTACATGTTCATGAATTCATTCGCCAATCCAAACGATTTCACTGAAAACTATTCATACTCCATTGTTTTATGTGTGTATCTCTCTCTCTCTCTCTCTTTCTCTCTCTCTCTCTCATAATGTTCTACAGAATGCCTTACTTAATTGCTTGTATATAATGCCATGTTGTATAAATTGTTATATTATAGATGCACAGGAAACTGGTTAATATAAGAGTTATACTCTTGTTCCAGAATCCTGATTTATAAATTGTTTCATTATGTTATTGATTTGATTTTCAAAAATAAATATTGTTTAAACTAATGGCCGAGGTGTACGGTGACAGTGGTCCTGCCTATTCCACAGTGGCAAAATAGTCAGCTGAATTTAAACGTGGGCGCACCTCACTGAAGAATGACCCACGGTCAGGTCGGCCAGCTGATGCCACCACAAAGGAAATTCTCACGTCTGTGGAGACCCTCATCATGAATGATCGTCGAATTAGGATTGATGACATCGCTAGGGAGTGTGACATTTTACATGGAAGTGTATATACGGTTATCCACGAGCATCTTGGGATGTCAAAAGTATCCGCAAGATGGGTCCCCAAAAACCTTAATGTGCAGGATCGCTTCAAAAGACTCCAGTCAAGTCGGGAGCTTCTTGACAGCGGTGTACCATAGTTTTACTTGCAAGATTATAAATCTTGTAAATCAAAATATATTTTTATATATTTATTTATCTCATGAATATCCATAGTGAAAAATAACAACCATTTTGTAGATTATAGAATAATTATTTTGTTGTTAACTTGTCAATTTAATATGCCAGTTCCATGAACATTGCCAAATATTGTATTACGTTTTAAAACTTTCAGTGATATTTATCTTTGTCGACCTACATTTATATATGTTGGCAGTGATTATAAACTCAAACAACCAAAATATTGCTGACGGACTTATATTTTCATGCTTCCCCACGCTTTTTTAGTTACAATTACCTTACATGAAATTACTCGCTGAATACTTCGCCATCAGACCATGAGCAACCTATATCAATGGGGGGGGGGGTTATAACAATAAATTCACCACATGCTAGTAGTCCATGATTATAGCCTTCCATATTGCATAATTAAGTTAATTAAATTATGTAACAATTGAATTCGCTATGTACAATCCATTAGGTAGAAATGTTGCGTTTGATCTATAGGCATTTTGCACGTTGAAAGTAGTCATGTTTTTACCTACGCAGTATGCGCCATTCGCCTGATTTTTTAACATTGGTAAACGTTGGTGTGCATAGTTATATATCTTGATATCTCAGCTGCATCTGGTTCAAGTAAGTGAAAAACCTTTTGTTAAAGTTTATGAAATTGTTCCATACTTTACTGTCACAAGAACAGCGTCCCTGACATTAGTTAATGGACAACGGGTATATACACAAGTGCACAAAACACCTTACTAAGAAATAAACTACAATGTGTGACGATCTTTGACGGGAAATAAAAATAACGAAATTACTGTTGCTTTAAATTATGCAAATTGAAATTGCTTTGCACACGGTAATGCAATTTATTGGCAATCAAATACCTGAGGACGATTTCAAAGTTGAAAATTACTTCCTTTGTCTATTTAATTAAAGGGGAATTTCTATTGAATTAAGACAAAACTAACAGAAACTGGAAAATGGAAAAGGGCTAATGTCTAACTTAACTTAATAATGGATACTTCATTGATTTGAACAAGCGAATCGCTATTTACACCTTTTACAGCATAATGTTATAATAAATTGTATTGGACAAATAGTTATGTTATTCGAGACTATTAGTACAACAGGATGCTTAATCAAAAAATAACTCCTCTATACTACCTTTAAGGCCACAACAAATTAAATTTAAGTTCTTGTTTTTGGGGTTTTTCTTTTCTTTTTAAGCGAACGAGTGATTGAAAATTAAATGTATGGTTTTTTCTGAAAAAAACAGCTTTCTTCAAGCGCACAAAATTTTAACAATGGAGAAAACACAAAAAGATAGTTTTGCGTAAAAAAACAAAAAAATGTATAAAACAAAACCACAAAAGCATAAAATGTGCTGTTTTAGCAATTCCCATTAATAAAGCAATAATAAAACAATCGGGTCATGGTTTACTTGCGTCATCATTCTCATGTTGAAATCTATATTACGGACACGAAAAAGTTGTCATGCGCTTTTGGACAAATTAAATACGATTTGAAATTAAATTTACTTGTATTTTATTTATTTATTTATTTATTTACATGTATTTATTTTATTTTACTTTTTAGTGTGGGTCCGACGAACTACAAATTAACTTGGCATGACCTTATCCGGATAAGTTGATTTAACTCAGCACGATTGACTGGATGCCAACTAAGAATAGGTATTGATAAAGTGAGATGCAGCCATTTGTCAAATCGATGTCTCTCTAATTGAAACTAACAGTGCTTACTCATTTATCATATGATATATTGTTATAATTTCCTCCAAATTAATGACACGCGGGCCAATAGATTTACCATTCTTCAACTCTCCGAAAGCTTGACGTCCATATACTCTACAGACCTATCGAAAGCTTAACACTTAGCTAAATATCGACAGCTCATCTTAATCCGTCTTTAGCTATATCGCGGCTCGGCAGCTACAATCTATTTCCGCAGTTTTTTGTTATTAGCTATCCATATCTTAACCAACCTCGACACCTTCCTGTTTTAGCTCGGAAGTAAACCTTTCCCAGGTCTGTACTGTACATTATCTCTCGAACTACGCCCTTGATGACTCTGTTGATGTGCTTCGTCATATGATTAAGCATTGCGAGCCATTTCTGAAGCATGAATTCTGCATGATTAATAATCCTACAGGGGTTAATATGGTCAAGATTTGAGCTAATTTATACTTAGTTCGACAAAGAATCATTTGTCATGAAGAGGGATGGTAGAAAAATAAAATAAATTAAACATTTTGTTTGTTTTCGTAATTGTGATTTGAATATCGATCGTTGTGTTTGTGTTTTTTAATAAATTTGACTAGATGAAAAGCAAACACACCTAGTAAAGTCATGCATGTTCGAATCACTATCCCGAAAGCAAAGTATTAACTTTAAAACTGGCAAATCAAGTCAAAACATACGAATCTCATTGAATAAAGTGCGTAATATAATAATATGAAATGTAAAATAATTTGTAGCGCGAAACTATGAATACTTGTTGCATGATCCAAGGATTAACACTTCATCTATACACTGTGATATTTCTGATATTGTACGGCAATTTTCTTTTGTTTTGTAATCAATACTGAAAGTTAACCTAAATATGAATGTTTATCACTTGTGATAATTTATCAAATAGTTATTCTCTCTTCAATTATTAAAGAAAAAAGAAACGTCAGCATTGGGATTCGAACCCAAATACTCTTACTCGGTAAGCAACAGTGGTTTTTATAAGATCGGCGGTCAGCGCGAACGCTGTCGACCCCCGTGCAAAAAGGTACCCGGGAAGAACCACCTAACCTGGTGGTATCACAAGATTCGGCCAATCCTTAGTGCAATGGAAAGGCCTCATCCTAGAGGAACCGCCTTGCGGATCACGGTATCCTCTGTACCAGGTAAGTATAATAAGCAACAGTGTTACCACTACACTTTGGAGCTGCCGATGAGAGAATAACTTTTCAAATAAATAATGTTGTTTTTGCAAGCATGTTTTTAAAAACTCTTATCAAAATCGCCAAACAATACCAAAAATGAAGAGTAAACGTATTTAGCAAAGTGAGTTGAATTTTTATTTTGAAATAAAAATACAAGCAATGTTTTCGCTGAAAATAATGATAATAAACAACAACAAAAACAGAAAATGAGAAGTGTTCACTATTTAGTAGGTCGATAGTGATTTTGGATCGGTTCCAATCAGTACCTGAGGACACAAACAACGTAATCCGATTAACTATTGTGTTTTCCTAGACGTGCAACAAGTTTGATATCGCCTAGCGGCTCGTAAACAATGCGATATCCCTTACTTATACATCCGTATACCGAGCTCTTTGTACTTAATGCAGTGTTTTAAGTTAGAGATAAGCCGAAACCTGTTCATTCAGTGAGAGAAAGAATTAATAGAGGCGCGTTAGCATTAACTTAAAACATTGCATTAAATACAGCTTTAAATCTCCATTCGTTAAATTATGGACAGTTGTAGGTGAAACTGATTTTTGTCAACAGACGAATGGGGATCACAATTCACAATTCAATGGATACTAGTAGTAGGCAACTTCACACTGTGTTTAGTGAAGAGTATTCGTCATGCAGAGTGAGGTAACAATCATGATTTTTGTGAGTTGTACTTACAAGGTGACTAAATATTTCATCTGCTCATATCATTTTTAAAAAAATATCATCAAAAAGTTCAGACACATTTTTACTGGATCTGAGATGCGTGCCTATACAATTAATAATCATTTAGAAAGATGTTTTGTTTCTAATTTCTGTGAAAATGCTGGATTCAAGGATTTTATACTAATTACTGCGCACAAAAACAGCAACTAATTTTTAAAAACAGGTTTAAATAAACAAATGATTGCCAAAAAACTAATTCTTAAGTACAGGTTTAAATAAACAATTGATTGCCAAAAAACAGAGCGTCGGTCTGATGCGGCACGACCGTAATATTAATGTGCTTTATTCATTATAAAAAGTTTTATGACCGCCATCACAGTATTGTTGACAAGTGTGATGTCTCTGTGTCCAGGATTGCCCTGGATATATTTGACGTGTCATAGTTCCATGTTCCTTTCACACAATTTTGATTACACACGTGGCGGGTGTAGCTAGCTAAACTGGAGGTACTTATCCTTCCGGAGCACCCAGCCTCACTTCCCTGGTGGAAGTTCACGTGCATAACCTAACTTGTCAGTTTTAAAGTTTTTACTTTGCTTCTGGATTGTGATTCGGATATGGATTAGTATGTTCGTTTTTTATTATAAATGTAAGAAATCTTCTAATGTGGAATTAATTTTAACCTACAAAATCAAACAGTGAATGTTTCTGCAATAGTGAATAGTTCAAGTAAAGATCCTGTTGAATTTCTAAATCCAAGAGGGAAATAAATCTGTGAAAGTAGTCTAATTCTTCTGGAATTAAATTTAATTATTGAGCAAGATGTGAAAATAGTGCAATGAGCTTAATTTGAAAAATTACAATTTTTTTCATCTTAGTTTTTGTTTTGTTTTTTTTATGTTGCTATTGGACACTTAAGCTGTTTCGGATGAATAATCAGTTGACCTGTAACTGTTCAATAAGTAAGGGATATCGCATTGTTTACGAGCCGTTAGGCGATATCAAACTTGTTGCACGTCTAAGAAAATACTACAGTTAATCGGATTACGTTGATTGTGTCCTCAGGTACGTATACGGACTGGAATCGATCCAGAATCACTACCGACCTACCAAATATTGATAATTCTCAGTTTCTGTTTTGTTGCAGTTCTATTATCATTATTTTTCGCAAAAATATTGCTTGTATTTTTTCTAAACATTTTTCAACTCTCTTTGCTAAATATGTTTTTTTCTCATTTTGTTGTATTGATTGACGATTTTTATAAGAGTTTTCAAAAACATGCTTCCAAAACAACATTAAGGATATATTTATTTGAAAAGTTATTCCCATATCGACAGCTCGGTAGTCTAGTGGTAACACTGTCGCTTACCGAGTAAGAGTATTTGGGTTCGAATCCTATTGCAGACGTTTCTTTTTCTTTAATAATTGAAGTAGAAATAACTATTTGATAAAATAATACAAGTGACACACATTCAGAATTAGGTGAACTTTCAGTATTGATTACAAAACAAAAGAAAATTGTCGTGCAATCTCAGAAATATCACGGCGTCTAGAAAAGGCGTTAATCCTGGGATCGTGCAACCAGGGTTTATATAGGGAAAATATGCACCTGGTTTAATATATTTCTTATGATTAATTTAATATGAATATTTCTTAACACTTATTCTACAATTTTTTCTGCATCTTTCTATATTTTTTTCATAAATTTACGATAATTGCAAATTACTTTAAAATTACTTTAAAAAATCCTTAAGTAAAGGCATATATTCGTATGGTCTTATAATAGAGTTATACGGTAAACAAGTGACAATTTACATAAATAGGCTTAATTTGATTGACAAAAACTCAAAATATTTAAAAAGTCTATCACTTTCAAATCGTTCCATATTCTCCAATTTTTCTGCATCATAATATATGTTTTCATAATTTTACGTTAATGGCAAATTACTTTGTAAATAACCCTTAAAGTAAATAACACACTTATATAGAGTTATATAGTTAATAGGTGATAATTAACATACATAGGTTTATTTTTATTGACAAAAACTCTAAATATTTAATAAAAAGTCTAACACTTTCAAATCAGTCAATTCTGCTATTTTTTTGCATCTTCCGACATGTTTTTTTTTTAAAATTGTACGATCATGGCAAACTACTTCAAAATTGCTTTAAAAACTTGTATGATTTTCACAGATAACCATATTTTCGCACAGACTTATATAGTAAATATGTGAAAGACTGCAAGGGGATGGTTGTCAACAATTTTTATATAGAGAAAGTAACACTTTCACATCGTTTCATATTATTCACATTTTTCTGCAAATTAAGATATTTTTCATAATTTTCCACAATGGCAAATTACTTCAAACTTCTTTTGAAAATTATTAGAGCGGTAGATATTTGTTTTATACCTCAGTTTAATGTCAACTTTTATACATAAATAAATAGATAAATAAATACATGTTTTGAAAGGTCTTTTTGTCTGCATCTCCAGTGACTGCGAGACTTTTCTTTTTTCCTTTCCCACGAGGACTGTCATTGGTTTGTTAAGTAATTTTTGTTAGAAAGGAACCGGTAAGGAATATATTGTTAATTAAAAGGTGATATGTCTGAATTTGATTAATGTCTCGCTTGCATATTCAGGTGTCCTCATTAAGTGAAAATCCCCTTGAAACAAAAAATCTCTGACATCCCCGCATTTATTTATTCTACCAGCGTACATGGGCTTAAGAAGACTATTAAGATAATAACAGCATGTATAAGTGAGTTACGTCTATAGTTGTGTCTGATACCCCCGACTTCGTGGCGGGGAATATAATAAACGCAAGTTGACGCGTCTAACGTTTTTGGACTAAATTGTAAAAACCGCGTACAGTGATGTGGATACTTAATGCGGCTAATCAACAGCAATTCTTTCGGAATACATTAAAACCAGCGGCCCTAAAACTTTAAAACTATCAATACGTTTTTTTTAAAATGCACCCTTATAAAGTCACCCCGGACATACTACCTAGTCGAGAAATCGTTTAGGCCGGTACAGACTAGGCGGTATTTGAGTTTAGGTCGGTTCACTAGGATTAGGCCGGTTGTTTTTCCCACGTGTGTATCAGAAGAAAGATTATTAATATTGTTGAATAGGCATTTCTAGGTAAAAATTATATATTTTAATACATAAACGTGTTTCATAACCTGCATCCCGACATTAATGGAGTTATTTCATATTCATTGTTAAATGCCAGCGGTGACTTAACATTTACTGAAAATAATTTTGTTCTAGAAAATTGCCAGGAAAAAAGCCTCACGGTTATTATGAAATGTCATTAATGAAGCTAGTTTAAACCTTTAGGTACGATGAAATATACGAGAGCGGGTCAAAAAGTTCATAGAACGGGGTATATATTGCCGCAACAAACCATACATTTTATTATTATTTTTCAATATAGTCCCCATTTACCCAATCTACTTAACCTACTTTTCTTTCAGGCAGTCTATATCTTTGAAATAGAAGTATGGTTTGGTCCTGAAACCATGCCTCTGTGGCAGACTTAAGTCCAGCATTGTCATGAAGAAGCAATACCCCTCCGCTCAACTTTCACCTCCTTTTTAATTTAATAAAGCTGCTTCATTAGATCAGCATAGTAAGCCCCAGTGATAGAGATTCCAGCAGGATTATAATTGATCAACAGAACACCATTAGAATACCAAAACACAGTGGCCATAATTTTGCCAGCTGATGGTTCGGTTTTGAATTTCTTTGGTGGGGGTGAGCCAGGGTGCTTCCCTTGCATGGTCTCTTTTTTATTTCTGGGTCCCAATGATGGATCCATGTTTCATTACCAGTTACTAAACGTAAATGGAAGCGCTCCGGGTTATCATTATAAATGCCAAGAAGCTCCCGACTTGACTGGAGTCTTTGGAAGTGATCCTGCACTTTAAGGTTTCTGGGGACCCATCTTGCGGATACTTTTGTCATCCCAAGATGCTCGTGGATAACCGTGTATATACGTCCATGTGAAATGTTACACTCCCTAGCTATGTCATCAATCCTAATTCGACGATCATTCATGATGTGGGTCTCCACAGACGTGACAATTTTTTTTGTAATGGCATCAGCTGGCCGACCTGACCGTGGGTCATCCTTCGGTGAGGTGCGCCCACGTTTAAAAATTCAGCTGACTATTTTGCCACTGTGGAATAGGCAGGATCACTGTGACCATACACCTCGGCCATTCGCCGGTGAATTTCTTTGACATTTGATCTCTTTACTGTGAGGAACTTTATTACTGCCCTAAACTCAACATTTTAATTTTCCATCATTGCTTGATGATCGCCAACTTTGAATGCTTTTGAGAATTACACAAATATGTTGTGACAGATAAACTTGATATGTTTAAAATGACGGAATGTTATTCTTTTTTCATATATAATTATTATTATCATTAATATTATTTTAATGCATATTCACATCATTTTCTGGAAGGACCTATTTATTTTTTTTTTTATTATTTATTTATTATTTATTTATTTATTTATTTATTTATTTATTTATTTTATAAATTTATTATAAATAAATATAAGTAAAAGTCTGAAATAATTATTGTGAAAAATTATGTTTTTAAAATTCTCTAAAAATTAGAGATATTTATAAATTACGAGACTATCAACATCTTAAAAAACAAGGTGTGTAAATACACAACCACTAAAGCAGTTATAATACGGTTGGTAAATATATATACAGGAAGTGTCAATATACCTGTCTCGTTAGTTAAGTGGATTAGGTACACTCAGTTGAAAGGCCAGCTTCGATTTTTTCCGTTAAACCGGCGATTTAATCTTCAGGGCCGTTCAAGGGGGGTAATTCAAATTTGGTCGGCAGATGGCGCTTTGTCGTCACCTCGAAGAATTTGCATTTTAGGGTTGACGCAATCAATTATTAATTAAATGGTGTTTTTAACTTAAACTATATATATTGTTGTATCTGTTTGATAGAAAATTGATTTTTATAGACGACCACAACAATTAAACACTCCTCATAACTAATTAAAATGCTGAAATTATAGACATAAACTGCGGTATCGTGAAAGGTCAAAATCATGTGGGCGGTGCATTCGGAGTTTATGCTCGGTAAATTGAATTGACAGAATCGCACCCCACACCGATTGGGTAAAAAATTATAGTCCTAATCGGTAGCATTTAGAACACCGGTCATTTTCATACCAGATAGAAACCATCATTCGCACCGGTTATTGTAGAGAAAGATTGTCAAGTTGACCCTGCGTGCCGATGATTTGGAAAACAAAACTTGCTATTTATTGCGTCTAAACATCTTCTAATTTGTTTATTTTTACTCTAGATATTTGTTGGTGTGTTTTCAATATAATCTTTAAACAATTTTGCTTAATTTTAGTTCAATTTTGTAGAAAAAAATGCCACGAAAATCAAACATCCAGATCGCCCAGTTGGCCCCATGTAGTCACTTATGTGACTCAGAAATCAGCTGATATTGGATTTTTTTTACACTCTCATTACATTTAGAGTCACAAGAAGGACAGTTTGCTAGAAAACCATCTGAACATCAATTATCTGGCGTTGAATTAAATGCTGCAGTGCATGCAAATTTTAAAACAATGTGTGTTTACTGTTTCAGATCAGAAGTTGGCAGTTGTATCACATATTTACAGGTACACAGGCTGACAAGGAATCACAGGAGATGGTGTTGGCAGATATTGTGGTCCAGGTTGCTAATGCACAAATATTGCAAAAATGTTGTAATTAATGCAATATCACTACTGCTTCTGTTGCTGATGATTCCACAGCTACAAATACTATAGCTTTTTATAACATTGATGCTAATTTTGAATGTTTTTTATCCACAGTAACCACAGCAAGTATGGATGTACCAGCAGAAAACATACTTGATAACACAGAAAATTCAGAAATGGATCACAAAGATTCTTGTACTACATGTATCAGTGTATTTAGATTTACTGTTATTCAAACAAGTTGATACATGTACATGTATTTGAGCTTTTTCACGATGAAATTTATCACAATATAACCCATTCACTTTTATTGTGCAAGAATCTATGTAAATATCTTTTACTGTATTTGAATTTTAACCAAACTTTTAATCATGGATTATTGCCGCACACATCATAGCCAATTCTGACAGTCCCACAGTACCACACTTGTGTGGTGGATGGTGTTATACTGGTACTACATTAAATTTTTCTGTTTTAATTAATTTCTTTTTTGTCTATATTCAAGAATACAGAATATGTGTAGTTTATTTTCATATGATTTTACAATACATCATACATGTACATGTATAATGTATTAATTTCAGAAGATTTTCAGAGTACCAATACCTATACAGTTTATTTTCAGATTATTTATTCATACAAGGTACTTTTTAGTTCATTTTTTTCAAAGAAATCCTTTTTTATATTTATTGACAGGTGAAATACATATTTCAAATTTTATTTACACATTTGCACAACTTTATATTTTCAGATTATTCATAGATAACCTTTTTATTTGTAGATGCTATTGCTATGCTAAAACATTAGTACTTACATTGAATATTATAATGACTATGTCTTGCAGATAACATTACATGGTCAACACACAGTACAATGTCAATAAAGATGTTTTGCTTACATATTAAAATTATCATTATTTTAAGGAAAAATAAATGCTAACTTGACATAATAAATGCAAAATTATTTTTGTGCATTACATTGGCGCCTGTCCAACATAACCTGAAATGTTGGTAGGGACATGGCCTCTTACTGTATAGGTTTGAATCTCATTCAAGACAGTTTTTGTGCGAGAAAATTGTTCAGTTTGTTGTGGAATGTCGTTGGTGTTCTTTGGGCTCTATAGTTTCCTCCCCATCTCTAAATATGTTTGATAGTGAAAGAATATTGACTTTTACTCTACTCCTTACCCAAAAGAAGGTAGATACATGAACTTGATCCATGTCATTTTGGAGACAGTCAGAAGTAGATTAATATTGCATCTGTGCATTAGTACTTTTGCTGCAAAAAAGTCTATCAGCAGCACTTGATCTGTGAAAAAAACTACAAAGACTACAGAATAAACTGTTACACACAGTAAAACTGACCTGACCACCTTATAGCAAGAGATTTTAATTTCTAGTTATTAACTAAGGATGTGGAAACACTATTTCTTCCTTTTCCACTGTCATGTGCTGATTTTGAATTTTTATTTAAATAATGCATTCAAAATCAGCACTTTAATTCATTATTTTAATAAAAATTAAAAATCAGCACATGACACCACTGAAAAGAAAATTATATAACTTTCTCTTGTGTATCAAATTTGGAGAAATATTTCCCATGGAAAATAATTTTATTAGATTAAAATTTAAATGTTAAATGAAGCTAATTTTTTTGCATAGATTTAAATTGCCATTAGATATTGCAAAATAATTGAAACAGTTGAAATTGTACCCTAATAAAACAGATAATAGTGATGATCTACAGTTTTGGACAATTCCAGGGATTTTTAAGAACTTTTTGCATATGTTTTAATTAACATTAATAGTCATTCCACTTTCTCTCTCTCTTTCTTTTTTCTTTTCTTCTTCTTTTTTTTAATTTTTTAAATTTTTTTAAATAATTTCCCTACATTAAAAGGAATATCAATCAATTAAACAGTAAAATCACTATTTTTATTCGCATGTACATGCGATAGACAGTGTAAACAAGGAAGATAATCATCATACGAAAAACAAAACAGAAGCAAACCTGCTGATTTCTTAACTGGCAGAATCGCATCCCACATCAATTTCGGACAGGTCTTTCATATGTATGAATATATTTTCATAATTTAAATTTAGAACCCATCATTTGTCCTAATATTTTAATAATTTGTGTCTGAAGCACGAATGTCGGCCGACAGATGTGAACCAAACCCCGCAAAATGAGCCACACCTGCCATTTTCTCAACTGACAGAATCGCATCCCACACCGATTTCGGACATGTCTTTCATATGAATGTGTTCAGAAATGAATATATTTTCAGAATTTAATTATAAGAACCCATCATTTGTCCTAATATTTTAATAATTTGTGTCTGAAGCACGAATGTCGGCTGACAGCTGTGAAGTAACCCCCACTTTCAAGACGTATTTCTCGTAATTTTCTGTATATATTTGGTTTTTTTAAGATAAAATAAAGGGAAAAATATTTATTGTTAAAAGTATTTGGTCATTTCGAGTAATAACGATCCCATTTAATAGTATACTTAAATTTTCGAGACCTACTACCATTTCCGATCACATACCAAACTTTGAACTGAAAGTCACGTGACTAAAGTGATTTAAAAATCAGCCATAATCGAAGCTGGTCTTCCGACTGCACTCCGATATACAACTAGTCGGTCAATATTAAGGGTTTAATTACAGGTGACTATAATAATATAAAAAAATAACTTTATTCTCGTAAACCGTAATGTTTTTATTTTATTTTTGATTTTCATGACTGGCCATGGTAAATGTCTTCTCGTCTTATGTTGTTTCTTGCAATCGTGGCTAATAGCAAAGCTTCTTGGTTGAAATGCACAATCTCAAGGTCAAAGCTGTCGATTATACATTTTTAAATAAATTGCAATTTTTAATTTTGTCTTTGATCTGTACGATTTCTTTGCAGCAAATGTATTCCCTCTCAGTGTTCATTGCTCGGCAGTTTCATTATATGTTCCAAACCTACAAACGATGATCATTGTCTATAACTTCGTATGAATCCGATTTGAATAAATTCTCTGGTTCACTTTTAGTTCCCTAATATTCTGACTCAAAATCGAAAAGATAACACGCCATTTCTTATAATATGGATACGTCACAACTCGTAAGATGCAACACTTCTGTATATATAAGCAGTAGTTAGGAAGAGTGTTTGTTCACACATGACGTCACAACTTGTTTTCGTACCTCCCCATTGAAGAGTTTCAAAATGGTCCGAGGTTACGAATTTTGATTTTTTAAACTTCTATATCTTTTTTATTTCGGCGAATAAAATGATGAAATTTTCAATATTATAATAATGTACCATAAATTTTCATATTGGTCAAATTGGCTAGACTTCAGTATCCCTTTAAGATGACCGCTTAGTTGGATATGTACATAAATAACATCAAATTGTTTTTTTTTTTTGTTTTTTTTTTTTTAAGGATTGTTGGTGCTTTTATTATGAGAGCGAGTTCAAAACTATTTTATTTTTTGTTCAAAACGAATTAATTAACCTTTTTGGTTGGTAAACAACACTTGAGTCCCACGAATTGCTAAAACCAATCGAATCCATTTTTTCTATTTTTTCAATCCAAGATATGTTTTCCCCTCATTATGTCGACAAAGTAATAATCTATAACAATAACTTGTTGACTTATTTTCTGAAAATACCGTATCATACAAAACCATTCTTTTATATTTGTACATGTAATGAATATATTCCGAGTTCGCCGTGGTGTAGTTTAAGGATTATTTTTTTCAATGTTGTATATGTATTTTATTTGTTTTTACATATTCCAATTTTTCAAAACCCCAAATTTTACAAGCATAAACTAAAATTGGTGAAACCAATTTATCATGACAAATAGATCCAGTTGACATTCAATTGACAAGTAGGTATTTTCTAAGTTTCTATACACTATACACCTATCCAAAATGTCCGCACCAAACTTTAACACAGGTAACTGATATATTTTTCCCTTGAAAAACATAAGAACCTTTGCTTTAGATATATTGACTTCTAGTTTCCACATATTACAATAATCGTAAAAATATACATGTTTCTGTATATCAGTTTCATTCTCCGAAAATATCACAGTATCGTCGGTATACAGAAGAAGAACGATTTTTACGTTCTCGTGTAGCATTTTGACACCCTTTGCCGTTAAAGAGTTTAGGCTCTCTATATTATTTTGTTTCAAAAACTCTTCTACATCATTTACATAAATGCAAAAAAATAAAAGGTGACAAGTTTTAACCTTGTCGAACACCAATCTAACTTAATTAAAAATAATTAGATTTCAAAATCCCTTTGACAACACATGGTTTAATATTATCATACATTTTTATGACATTAAAACATTTACCATTGATGTTGTGTATCTGAGCTTATACCTCAGACCGTTTCTCCAAACTTTATCAAAAGCCTTTCTAAAATCAATAAAGACGCAATATAATTTTCTATTTGATTAAAATAAACATCCAACAATGCTATGCAATATAAAAATACTATCTATTGGAGAGTAGGTTTGTCTTAAAATAGCTTGAGATTTCGTCAGAATTTCTTCACAATAATAATTGCAAAAAGCTTCCCGAAACAACTCAGAATAGTTATAACTCTTATACACAGGTTTAATAGAACTAAGAATCTAATCATCTGGTATAAGACCTGCGGTAATATTTTTTAGCGGTCATTTTGTCTTCCATACTAGAAATGGTAGCCATTTTGAATTTGAAAAAGACCATAATTTATTAGATAATCCATATCTGGAATTTATCTGAATGCAATAACAAGCAAAGTTCATGTTTTCAAAAGATCTCCAAAAAGTCAGATGCAAAACTACATGTATTTTCAAATTTCCGGCAGATCTTTAATATTTTACATCGCATCAGCAATCATAATCTCAAGCATGGGATAATCTAAATACAAGTTCGTGTATGTGGTGTGTAATTTTGCACTTTCTCAGTACTAGTACGCATTTATGATGACCTTCTCCCTACAATGTCACAGATAAATATCATGGCCTATTCAACCTACCATGTAGGTATTTCTGTGGGATAATAAGTACAGAGAAATTTAATGTAGTTAACGAAATAACTTTCAGGGCCCCTAACCGATAATCCCTTTTTCATAAAACAAAATTCCATGAAACTTTTTTTAATTACAATACCACGAAACTATTAACCCGTGATTTCTATAGTACATGTACAATATATAATTATGAATTAAAATAGCTGTTTGGTCTAACTATCACATTTACTTAACTGAACCAATAGTGCCACATTTCGAAACATAAACAAAGCTGAAAATAATACTAAAATCGCCTACAACACAAGAAAGCAATATAAATTATAGCTGAAAAACGTGTACATAGTCAATGCAACTAAGAACACAAAAAACACACGAACAAACATGCAGACAAGACATAAAGACAAAATGGGTCCATTGATGATAAAACTCCCAACTTTGGATGTGCAATGGGTGTAAAATTGTCAATTAAAAAATTTCCCTGAAAACTTACAAAAAACATTTATAGGAAGTATAGTAAATCTATAGGCACACTCTGTGAATGGTTTAAGAAACTTCAACAACCTTAACCTTTGTACCATCTTTCCTTTTGCACTGACAGAGATCATTTACTGACCCATCCTAAAGGGTCTATTGAAGGTCGATTTACTTCTTTCAACCATTAGCAAAAACTTCCAAAAACTACAGGCAAATAAGCATGATTATATCATTTGTCGTAATATATTGATTCTACAAAATCAGAAATTTAGTTAAAAATCAAATTAAAAACAAAAAGTATTTATTTAGTTTGAAAATACAGTACGTTATTGAAAGCAATGGCACTCAACAATATATTATTGACTTTCAAGTCAGCTGTGCAATTCGTTTCATTGTGCAAAATAAAGTAAGCCCAAACAACTATTTATTATTTATTACATTGTATTTTCGACAAGAACATGTTATAATAAAAATGATGTGGTTTTGCAATTCTAGTGTTTTATCAATGAACACATTAACTATTAATTAGCCTATTATCATAGGTTTTTTTATTTCAATGAAGCCGCGTGAAAGTGTCCATCAGTAACAGATTTCTACGGTGGAACAGAAGTGACATGAAATATATTTTATTTTACACGCGTATGTATTTCCTATTACATGTGCACTATTAACCTAATGCATGAACATGTGCATGCATTACCTATAGCTAAATGGTTTCTGTCTTTTAGACGCTATCCTTACTATTTATAGCGGAAATTTTAACTACATATATTCCAGCGATGTTCCCACATGTTCGACAGACGCTCTTTTTGGCCAGAAATGCGGTTTAAACAATTAAGATTTGAATAATTTTGAATTATTTGCTATTATTGGTCACAAGGTGCATCATTTTCAATTTTCAAAGACCTAAGATTATCAGAAATTTAAATAATACCATAAACTGTGCAACAAAATGGCCATAAAAGGCAAGAGGATGTAACTCTTGCATTATAAAAATTGTCAAAAATACCCATAATTTGCGGTTTCAAGCCAAAATACGATGCATTTGCGGTTTCATTAGGACCAAAAAGATTATATAATTTTAAATAACATAAAAACGCTTATTATAAATGCAATTAAAATGGTAACGCATTTCAAAAAATGGTCTTAAAATCGCATTACGGTAAACTGTCGAAAGCAGCAAACTCGACGGCCAAAATGTTCATTTAGTTTCGTATTTCTTAAAAATTGATTGATTAATTCGCTCTTTTTACCAACATTTAGACCCACTCTTTCAATCTATAGACTTTTCATTCACGTAAAATGTAAATGTCAAAGAGGCACGTTGGTTTATGTTGACATGCCGAGTAAGTTTATGGTGGACGAAAATACGAAGCTATAGGTCAAACCAAGACCTGAAAATAGGTAGTGATTGTGTTTACGCCGAGCACTCAACGTTTGCAAATGAAAGTCACGGACCTTAAAAACTGATGTTCCGTGTCACGGCAGGCGCGTCACGTTACGTTCAAATTGCCCTGAGCGCAATGTAAAGGTCTGCCACTTCACTTATAACTAAAGATGTCTTGATATAAGTGAAATATTCTTGACTGGTAAGTAATACCTCAACAGTCTATCTTCAGCTAGTTTTTGTTGGCTTAATGTAAAACTTTTGACAGGTCTGTGCTGTATTTCAAAACTTTCGACCATGGCCGGACACCGAATATAATGGTTGAACGATATAGTTTGTGAATATTATCAAATGTATTTTCTAAATCAGATTCCAAACCTTTTGGTAACAGGCCCCAGTTTCACAATCATTCCTTAGCTAAGATTTTCCTTAACTGAAATTGAGCAAATTTTTGTAATCTCTTTTTGGAACTTCTGGTGAGTATTGTTTTCAAAACTAAATGAAAATGTTTTAATCTAGCAGTGATCTTAAAAATGGCACCTTAAATTCCTCAATATCTTAAAAATTAACAAAATTATAAAGATTAAAATTGTTGTAAGATTTAAGTTAAGGAAAATCTTAGCTAAGGAATGTTTGTTAAACAGGGACCAGGTATTTTATATACTTCAAATTAAAAATTATAAGTCATACCTTTTTTCCACATTAAGCATATGAATGAAGCCAAATGAACTAATATAATTATAAATAACCGCCTTTGTCTAAAAATCCAGAATTCAAACATGTTTTCCACATGAAGAATATTAATAAAGTTTCTCACTTTTCCTTGATGATATAGTAATAAAAATAGCAGACTTTGATAATTATTCTAAAAATCTTTTTTTAAATCCAGAATTCGATCACAACACAACTAAATCCCTTATCAAAAATAGTTCTTATTGATTTCACTGTTTGCTCATTATAAATATCCCATCAATACTGTTTCACGGACTAATCGATGCACTAGGCGTATTTGATCACTTCACAATGAATTACATAATGTTAACTTTGTATTTGAACTCGGTGAAATATGTGTAATACATATACCGTGACTTTTCCTTAAAACTGTGTTGAACTCATTTGTGTGACCTTGTGTTCCGAGAAATTAGTCGAACTCGCAAATTGTAACTTTGTGTTCCGCAAACTTTGTCAAACTCGCCTACTGTGATCTTGTTTTCCAAGAGCTTCACTAATTGTGACCTTTGACACTTTAGAATCATTCATATTTTGACCTTTGTCCTACACAACGGGAAATCTTTCATATTTCTTTACTAATATCAGATGTACAGACCTGTCAAAATGTTATACTGAAATAAGGAAAAAGAGTCGCAAGTCGGGTAGCGAGTGAACGAGACACGGATATGTAGTGATGGTGAAGCTGCCGAGAGATAGATAGAAGTTTCTTTAAAGATGTCGAGATATAGCTAACGAAGGATCGAAATATGCTGCAGATTCAGCACCAATCCGTTAGCCTAGTGTTAAATTTACAACAGATCTGTACTGTATTATATCGGGCAGATGATGATGGATTCATTCATAGATTTTGTTTCTGGTAATAGTAATACTATCAGGAGTGTTGATTTCTGTAATAGATAATTCTTTGGAGTTGAACAGATACATGACATACACGTATATATCATCCCATTGATTAGGGCGATAATACCAATGTGGACCATTACACGCCGGTTGATTAGGGTGATAATATCAATGTGGAACTTTACACGCCTTGTTTCTTCATGTTAACATCCTTAGTATTCAAAACATATCAGTTTGATGACATTGCGAAAAATGATAAAAAGGTGTACACGCCTCGATTCTTTGTATTGACAATCACATCCTTAGTGTTTAAAAGCTAAACGTTTTTACAACATATCTAATGAAATAAATAGCAACAAAATGATAAAGTACTGTTGTTCGGGTACTTGAATATTAAAAGCATGGAAGTAAATGGAACATTGCGCGCCTCAATTTTTCGCAATAACATTCATGGTGTTAAATACCTATTAGTATTTTCAAATAGGATCTTATGAATACTACTACTTCTACTACTTACTACAAGAAGGCGCCCAAACTAAAAGTGGCAATCCGTGTATAAGTTCTACACTCCCTATACAACTTTTCTGTAAAATTTCATTCAATTCGGAGCACTTTTGATTTTCCCGCTTTTCGAGTTTCCATGGCAACGACCGCCATTTTAAATGCATGGGTCCACTTTGGATGGGGGGGGGGGGTTCAAAAGATGTTGGTTGGACAAGTTCACTGCAAGAAGATAAAGAGAAATAATAACGAGTATTAATGTAATGATGGATGCATCATTATAAAAAAGTCGCCCAAACGAACAAGTGTCACAACCTTATTTTGGAAATTTAAAACCTTAAAATGAGTTGTATGCTCTGTATACAACCTTTTTGTAAAAATTCATTCAATCTGTAAACTTTTAAACTTTTTTCAACTTCCATGGCAACAGCCGCCTTTTGGAAAGTTTGACCCTTAAAATAAGTTCGTACCCTTCTAAAATCTCATTCAATTTGAGCACTTTTAAATTTCCCGCCTTTTTCTATTTTCATGGCAATAGTCGCAATTTTGGAATTTGGAGTTGAAAAGTAAGTTCTACACTCCCTATACAACCTTTCTGTAAAATATTGAATTTTCAGCACTTTTGGATTATCCGCCTTTTTTCAGTTTCCTTTGCAACGGACGTCATTTAAAAATTAATGGTCCCTCTTGAGTTGAAGATCAATCTTCCTGTGGAGTTTGGTCAAGATTGGACCAACGGTCTCCGGACAAGTTCATGGTAGAAGAAGAGGAATAATAATCATCATCATCATCATCATCATCATCATCATCATCATCATCATCATCATCATCATTAATAATATTATTTAGAATAAGAATAAGAAACGGTGCAAAAACAATAAGTCGCCAAACTTCGTTTGGGCGCCTTAATAATAATAAGAAGAAGAAGAAGAAAAAGAAAAGAAGAAACAGTGAAAAGCGTTTGAGCGCCTTACTAAGAATAATTATTATGACGTAATTAACGTATTACGTAATGATAGATGCATCATTACAAATATGGCGCCCAAACGTAAAGAAGAAGATTTAGTAGGAGTTATCTCTCTTTGTACATACTGGGAATATGTTTCATTCAACTTTTGGGCACTTATGATTTTCTGCCTGTTTTCGGTGTCCATTTCGGTGTCCATGGCAAGGGCGCTATTTTGAAATGCATAGTATCTCTTGGGATAGGGGTCAACATTCGTTGAAGTTTGGTCAAGATTGGATCAACCGTCTTCCAGAAATTGGTTGGCGTTCGTGGCAGGAAGGAGAAGAAGAGAAATAATAATAATAATAATAATAATAATTAGGAGTATTAATGTAATGATTGATGCATCATTACAAATAAGGCGCCCAAATAAATAAGTATGAAACCGCCATTTTGTAAATTTGAAGTCTTAAAATTCCTACTCTTTCGTTACAAACTTATTGTAAAATTTCATTCATTTAAGAAAACTTTATTTTTCCATTTACTCTATTTCCATGGCAACGGCCAGCATTAAGGAAATTTCAAGCCTTAAAATAAGCTCTACGCTTCCTGAAAACCTTCTTGTAAAATTTCATTCAATGTGGAGCTCTTTTGATTCTCCCGACTTCCTCAGTTTTCATGGCAACAACCGCCATATTGAAATGCATTGGCCCTCTACGGATGGGGATCAACCTTCATGTGAAGATTGGTTAAGATTGGACCAACGGTATTCGAGTAATTAGTTGGACAAGTTCATGGCAGTAACAGTAGGAAGAAAAGGATTTATGATAACGAGTATTAATGTCGCTTTTGCCGCTTTTTTCCATATCGATGGCAACGGACGACATTTTGAAAATTTTCAACCTTTAAATAAGTTCTACATACAATAGAAAAACTGCAAAGAAACCTTTGCCATTGTTAAAAATTAGAACAAAAATATAATCACTTAGCATAATTTACAAAATGTATCACTTATTTATTTACATGATATTACATTATTGTAAACAATAAACATGTATATTTTAACCCCTGCATGCATTATTAGAAATTTTAAACTTGTAATATTCTTTTCATTTTATTTTATATATGAATATTGATTGGTCAATTACAAATATTCAAATGTGGTTAATTTCATAGCCAGTGAACTCTGAAGGTAGAGCAAATTACTTGAATGATAGATGATAACCTATGGATTTAATTACATATTATACTAGTTTTATAAATTATTATATCCATGTGATCAAAGTTTTAATGGACCAGTGTTATAATCCTATAAACTTGTCGAGAGGCTAAAGGAATGGATATGCAATACTAGTATGTTATAAAGGTAGTGGTTTTTGACATAATGAAATTGGTTAGAAATGACCCTTTGGGTTCCATTCTACTTTTAATTCACTTTAATCAACTATTTACACAGCCAGGAAATATAAAATATAAAGATGAGGATCTCGACAATAAAAGTTAGTACCCAGCCAATGCCCGCCTCCACCCTCCCTCTGGAATGACTTCAGTGGTTCTTTTTTAGAATCACTCCATTCTTTCACTTTTCACAATAAAACCAGGAAAATATATAGTTAAGGGTTGGGGATGTCAACTGTATAAAAGTAAATATCAAAATTGAGCACATGACACGTGTATACAATCTGTGAAATCTTTTCACAAATTTTTTAACACCCCCTCCCACCTTTTAAATCCTGTTAGGATTTAATGTATACACTTCTTTGACAGTGCTAATGAAATTTTATATATTTTAAACCATTTAATGCAGTGTAATTGAGAATTTAGACATCTCAATTAGTCTTAAAAAAGATTCCGTAAGAGTTATCTCTCTTTGTAAATATTGGAATATGTTAATTTGGAGCCCTTTTTATTTTCGCGCCTTTTTGAGTTTCCATGGCAACAACTGTTATTTTGACATGGCCTCTGGTCAGGGGATAGGATCAACCTTCATGTGAAGTTTTGTAAGATTGATCAACGGTCTTCGAGAAATTGGTGGGACAAGTCATGGCAGGAAGAATAATAACAATAAACGAGTATAATGTAATGATGGATGCATCATTACAAATAAGGCGCCCAAACGAATAAAAGTCAAACCCTGTATTCAGAACTCAAGTTAGGAGACTTTTGTTGCTTTTCTATGACCATGACAATGACCGCCATTTTGAAATTTTAAACCTTTAAATAAGATCTACATACAATAGAAAAACTGCATAGAAACCCAATGAATTTTTGCCATTGTTAAAAATGATTCTTAAAATAATTTACAAAATGTATCACTTATTCATTTACATGGTATTACATTATTGTAACATGTATTTCTAACCCGTTTAATCAAAACAGGTTCCAACTAATATTTTAATCCCTGCATACATTATAAGAAATTTAAAAACTTTATAATTTTATATGTATATTCATTGTGTCATTAAAAATATTCAAATGTGGTTAATACTATGGGTGGAGCAATTACTTGAGTGATAATGATGCCTGAAATTCAAACAATAGGCAAAGTTGATTGACATCACCTATACCCAATATCACAACCTGTTGTTTTGATGAGCTAATGATGTGTTGATTTTAAATTAATCCAAGCATGTAATGTCATATTGATAACTAAATGCAGTTACTCTATCGAATTGAATAATAAATCATGCCAGGGATACTGACCATTAGTGTTGCTTATAAAAAAGATTTAGCTTGAGAGCTTTTGGACATGGATCAGTGATTACTTAAGTATTCTTGGATTCTCCTATTGGAATGACAATATGGTTTACTTCAGTATCAGTCCTATTAAACTTTTCATAAAGAATAAGAATATATATGTTAGGGGTGGGGATCTCAACTGTTCAAAAGTTAGTACCCAGCCCGCCTGTCCCACCCTCCTCTGGAATAACGCCATTGGTATTTCTGCAGTATCACTCTATTCAACTTTTAAAAACAAAACTGCAAAATATATAGTTTCAGGGTGGGGATATCAACCATTTAAAAGTAGTACCAAGCCCCGCCCGTCCCCACCCTCCAGCAGGAATGACCCCATGGGATTTTCTTTAGTATTACTCTATTCAACTTTTCATGTAGAACCAGAAAATATATCGTTTATGGGTGGGGATCTCAACCGTTTAAAGTTAGCACACTGCCCCGCCCACCCTTACCCCTCCCTGATACCCTCGAGAAAATCTTGTGATAGAGACTTGTACATCTCGAGACACTGATCATGAATATATGGTTTATAGTACAAAATAAAGTATAAATGGCAAAATTGATCATTATTGTTTTTAAGACCCCGCCTTCTGCCCTACCCCATGGGCATTTTGGCTCGACCTCTGGGAAAGGAGATGGGTATCAACCTTCATGTAAAGTTTGGTTAAGATCGGACCAACGGTCTTTGAGAAATTGGTTGGACAAGTTCATGGCCGGAAGAAGAAGAAGAGGAAGAAGAATAATAATAATAAGAAACGGTGCAAAAACAATAAGTCGCCAAACTTTGTTTGGGCGCCTTAATAATAACGAGTTTTAATGTAATGATGGATGCATCATTACAAATAAGGTGCCCAAACGAATAAAAATCAAACCCTGTATTCAGAACTCATATCAGCAGGACTTGTACTTTTGTCGCTTTTTTCCATGTCCATGGCAATGACTGCCATTTTGAAAAATTTAAACCTTTAAATAAGTTCTACATACAATAGAAAAACTGCAATCCAAAGAAATCCAATGACTTTTTGCCATTGTAAAAATGACAACAAAAATATGATTACTTAGCATAATTTACAAAATTTATCATTTATTCATTTACATGGTATTACATTATTGTAAACATGTACTTAGTTAACCCTTTTTCTATCAAATACTTAAAAATCTGTTAATTAAATAGTAACACTTATCTTATTCCCAGCATGCATTAGTAGAAATTTTAAACTTGTAGTTTTCTTTTCATTTTAAGATTTAATTTTATATATAGAAGTAGTACATCAATCCAATTGGTTTAAATTTAAACAATAGGCAAAGTTAATTGACATCACCTACACCCAATATCACAACCTGTTGTTTTGATGAGCTAATGATGTGTTGATTTTAAATTAATCCAAGCATTTACCCATGTAATGTCATATTGATAACTAAATGCAGCTACTCTATGGAATTGAATAATAAATCATGCCCCATGGATAACTGACCATTAGTGTCGCTTATAAAAAAGATTTAGCTTGAGAGCTTTTGGACATGGATCAGTGATTACTTAAGTACCCCTGACAATAAAATTATTGCTTATTGTTTTAATTCTTAACATAGCAACCATCCCATGAAGGTAACTATAGTTTGAGGGTGGGGATCTCAAAATTAGTACCTAGACCTACCTGTCCCCACCCTCCTATTGAAATGACCATATGGTTTTACTTTATTATTAATCTGTTCAAATTTTCATAAGGAATAAGAAAATATATGTTACGGGCGGGATCTAAACTGATCAAAAGTTAGTACCAGCCCCCCTGTTGCCACCCTCCTCTGTAATAACGCCATTAGGATTTCTGTAGTATCACTCTATTAACTTTTGAAAATATATAGTTTCAGGGTGGGGATATCAACCATTTAAAAGTTAAACCCAGCCCCGCCTGTCCCCACCCTCCATCAGAATGACCCCATGGGATTTTCTTAGTATCACTGTATTCAACTTTTCATGTAGAACCAGAAAATATATAGTTTATGGGTGGGGATCTCAATCGTTTCAAAGTAAGCACACTGCCCCGCCCATCCTTACCCCTCCCTGATACCCCCGGGGAAATCTTGATACAGACTTGTGCATCTCGAGACACTAATCATGAATATATGGTTTTATAGTACAAAATAAAGTATAAATGGCAAAATTGATCATTATTGTTTTTAAGACCCCGCCGTCCTGCCCCTCCCCTGATGACACCATGGGCATTTTGGCATGGCCTCTGGAGAAGGGGATGGGGATCAACCTCCATGTGAAGTTTGGTTGAGATTGGACCAACGGTCTTCGAGAAATTGGTGGGACAAGTTCATATCAAGAATAGGAAGAAGAAGAGGAATAAGAAGAAGAAGAAGAAGAAAAAGAAGAAGAAGAAGAAACGGTGCAAAAACAATAAGTCGCCAAACTTCGTTTGGGCGCCTTAATAATAAGAAACAGTGCAAAAACAAGAAGTCGCCAAACTTCGTTAGTGCGCCTTAATAAGAAACGGTGCAAAAACAATAAGTCGCCAAACTTTGTTTGGGCACCTTAATATAATAATATAATAATAATAATAATAATAAGAAGAAGAAGAGAAGAAGAAGAAGAAGAAGAAGAAGAAGAAGAAGAAGAAGAAGAAACAGTGCAAAAACAATAAGGCGCCCAAATAATAATAAAATAACGAGTATTAATGTAATGATGGATGCATCATTACAAAGAAGGCGCACAAACGAATGAAAATCAAACCCTGTATTCAGAACTCATTTTAGGAGGACTTGTACTTTTGTCGCTTTTTTAAGTCCATGGCAACGGCTGCCATTTTTTAAATCTTAAACCTTTGAATAAGTTCTACATACAATAGAAAAACTGCAGAGAAACCCAATGGCTTTTTGCCATTGTTAAAATGACAACATTTATCATTATTCATTACATGGTATAACATTACTGTAAACATGTATTTAGATAACCCTTTTTCTCTATCAAATACCAGACTTCCAAACTTAAAAAATCTGTAAATCAAATAGAAACACTTATTTTAATCCCTGCATGCATTATTAGAAATGCTAAATTTGTAATATTCCTTTCATTTTAAGATTTAATTTTATATATGTAAATTGATTTGTCAATTACAAATATTCAGAAGCGGTGTTACTACATACATATATCGGTGTACTACATATAGCGGTGTTACTACATATAGCGGTGTTACTACATATATCGGTGTTACTACATAAAGCGGTGTTACTACATATATCGGTGTTACTAAATATAGTGGTGTTACTACATATATCGGTGTTACTACACATATCGGTGTTACTTTATATAGCGGTGTTACTACACATATCGGTGTTACTTTATATAGCGGTGTTACTTTATATAGCGGTGTTACTACACATATCGGTGTTACTTTATATAGCGGTGTTACTACATATAGCGATGTTACTACATGTATAGGTGTTACTACATGTATCGGAGTTACTACATAAATCGGTGTTACTTTATATAGCGTTGTAACTACATATAGCGGTGTAACTTTACATATCGGTGTTACTTTATATAGCGGTGTTACTTTATATAGCGGTGTTACTACACATAGCGGTGCTACTACATATAGCGGTGTTACTACATATAGCGGTGTTACTACATATAGTGGTGTTACTACATATAGCGGTGTTACTACATATAACGGTGTTACTACATGTAACGGTGTTACTACATATAACGGTGTTACTACATATATCGGTGTTACTACATATAGTGGTGTTACTACATATAGCGGTGTTACTACATATAACGGTGTTACTACATATAGCGGTGTTACTACATATAGCAGTGTTACTACATATATCGGTGTTACTACATAAAGCGGTGTTACTACATATAGCGGTGATACTACATATAGCGGTGTTACTACACATAGCGGTGCTACTACATACAGTGGTGTTACTACATATAGCGGTGTTACTACATATAACGGTGTTACTTTATATAGCGGTGTTACTACATATATCGGTGTTACTTTATATAGCGGTGTTACTTTATATAGCGGTGTTACTACATATATCGGTGTTACTTTATATAGCGGTGTTACTTTATATAGCGGTGTTACTTTATATAGCGGTGTTACTACACAAATCGGTGTTACTACATATAGCGGTGTTACTTTATATAGCGGTGTTACTTTATATAGCGGTGTTACTACATATATCGGTGTTACTTTATATAGCGGTGTTACTTTATATAGCGGTGTTACTACATATAGCGGTGTTACTACATAAAGCGGTGTTACTACATATATCGATGTTACTACATAAAGCGGTGTTACTACATATATCGGTGTTACTTTATATAGCGGTGTTACTACACATATCGGTGTTACTACACATATCGGTGTTAATTTATATAGCGGTTTTACTTTATATAGCGGTGTTTCTACACATATCGGTGTTACTTTATATAGCGGTGTTACTTTATATAGCGGTGTTACTACACATATCGGTGTTACAACATATATCGGTGTTACTTTATATAGCGGTGTTACTTTATATAGCGGTGTTACTACATATATCGGTGTTACTTTATATAGCGGTGTTACTTTATATAGCGGTGTTACTACATATAGCGGTGTTACTACACATATCGATGTTACTTTATATAGCGGCGTTACTTAATATATCGGTGTTACTACACATATCGGTGTTACTTTATATAGCGGTGTTACTACACATATCGGCGTTACTACATATATCGGTGTTAATTTATATAGCGGTTTTACTTTATATAGCGGTGTTACTACATATAGCGGTGTTACTTTATATAGCGGTGTTACTTTATATAGCGGTGTTACTACACATATCGGTGTTACTTTATATAGCGGTGTTTCTTTATATAGCGGTGTTACTACATACATCGGTGTTACTTTATATAGCGGTGTTACTACATATATCGGTGTTACTACACATATCGGTGTTACTTTATATAGCGGTGTTACTTATATAGCGGGTTTCTACACATATCGGTGTTACTTATATAGCGGTGTTACTTATATAGCGGTGTACTACACATATCGGTGTTACAACATATATCGGTGTTACTTTATATAGCGTGTGTTACTTTATATAGCGGTGTTACTACATATATCGGTGTTACTTTATATAGCGGTGTTACTTTATATAGCGGTGTTACTACATATAGCGGTGTTACTACACATATCGGTGTTACTCTATATAGCGGTGTACTTTATATAGCGGTGTTACTACACATATCGCGTTACTTTATATAGCGGTGTTACTACATATATCGGTGTTACTTTATATAGCGGCGTTATTTCATATAGCAGTGTTACTATATCGGTGTTACTACACATATCGGTGTTACTACACATATCCGGTTTACTTATATAGCGGTGTTACTACATATATCGGGTTACTTATATAGCGGTGTTACTACATATAGTGGTATTACTACATATATCGGTGTTACTACATATAGCGGTGTTACTACAGATAGTGGTGTTACTACATATCGCGGTGTTACTACATATAGCGGTGTTATACATATAGTGGTGTTACTACATATAAGGGTCGACAGGGCTATTCCCTATGACACGGTACATTTGTAGAAAGTTTGTAGCTTTTGTCGTTAAGTAAGTGCAGTACCTAACATTTTTTTAGCAAAAACAGGAACGACGATGATAATTGATTGATTGATTGATGATTGATTGATTGATGATTGATGATTGGTTGATTGATACTTATCGGGATTCGGCATGAATTTTTTAGGGTGCCACGCATTAATTCTAATCCGAAGGACCCGTCACTGATTCTTATTACCCGGCCTCGGTACTATAACAAATGAGGATCACGTTTATTTCTTCGGAACAATGGAAAATTCCAAAAAATACATCGGAAAGAAAAGATGGCACGAATACTGATTGAGAACATTGGCGCATGATAGTTAGTTAACAGCGTGCCGAAATAATAAAATGAATTCTAATGCTGCTTGCTTATAGAAATATTTGGGCATTAGCAGCATGACTCTCGGCTATTACGTTTTAATTTGTATTTTTCCATCTTGAGACGACATTATTGAATCGGTCAAGAAGTTGTAATTAAGACCTTTCATAGAGTTAATTACGGCTTCATTATACAATTCTACAACTGCCAAAAAATCACAGGATTAAGGTTGCAATGTCATATACATGTACATGTCAGTTAATGTACTTTTGAATCAATATACAAGTACCTCAAAGTTAGATTCGAAATTAAAAAAATAATCTACAATCCTCATAAAAAGTTGAAATCGCACAGTAATAATAACATATTCTCCTACTTCTGTCACGGCATCGAATAAGGAAGTGTTGGTAAAATAAACAAACGTGTTTAGTTCGGATTATACGGTAACTACAATTTTACTTTTTTTTTTTTTTTTTTTTGTTGCTGCACGACTACGTATAAATCAGACAAGGGCAAGTGATTAATAAAAAAAAATTATCAGGTAACAAAAAGAGAAGAAGCTATAATTCACTTTAATTGTAAAGGTTCTTAGTGGCAAAACTCTTATCTAAAAGTCTTAAACAAATCAATAAATTTAAGAATTTTTCAATCAAGTTTGGGAACTTAAAACATTTTAAATTAATTCATAATTAACGTAGGTTGTTTCAAAACATCATACGAGTATATGATTTTCTATTAATACCATCTGAATTTTAGTACATCTGTGTGCCATTTTTTTTCATTTCGTAGTATGTGCATACACATGTGAAAGCGATTTCATTCTTCCTTAGTCAAATTAAATAATAAAACAAATATCTATGTTTTCTTGAAGGCTTATAATTAACCATATAATGTGCAAGAAGGAAACGCAAGTTTAATTCTAAACCAATACCATGATGTGAACTGGTCCGTATACTTTCGAATTCTGCTAAATTCCATATTTTGTACAAAGTCTGAATTCATCACTCTTAATCATTTATCACCCAACATAAATTCTTTGATCACTACGTCCCCTGCCACACTTAGAATAAGCACAGTACGTCTCATTCACTTGAATAGGTCTAAGAATCTGATTACTCATTGATGGCATTTATCTGCCTGTTCATATAAATTGAACAACTTGGTATGACATTCTCTATGAATTGATTCTAACCTGTATATACATCACATACAGTGTCAGCGGAGCAGATATAGTCTGGAAAGCAGCTTGCAAAACCCAAAAATGTAGTCTGCATAATGTTTCTTTGTTGAATATATGTTTAGGATGGGCTTAATCATAATCCGAGTGATGCCACCTTGGCTGAAAAATCCAAGATGCGGCCAATACGGCTGACAAAACTATAATATCTCATATATATAGTTATAATAGCCACATTAAGTTAATTAAAGAGTCTTTTTATAGGTTTCAGTGGCCAAAGTTGTTTTGTGTTTATATTTACACAGAATGGATTTGAGTCAGTTTTGACGTATTGTAGATAATATATTGTCGAAATTGGGACTTTCCACAAAAAAGTTCTTCTTAATTGCATTCATAATTTATCCATTTTCATGATGGTTGAAAAATCTATCGAAATAGATCTATTTCATCTAACTAATATAGTTGATTGTGCATACTGTCCTTTTAACATTACACCAAAAGCTGCTTTACTGTCCTGCTTTGACCCGACCTCAGGCTATACACCCACAGTTTTACTGTCCTGCTTTAACCTGTCCTCAGACTGTACTACCACAGCTTTACTGTCCTGCTTTAACTTGCCCTCAGTCTATACACCCACAGCTTTACTGTACTGCTTTGACCTGCTTTCAAATAGTACAGCCACAATTTTGTCGCAATGCTTTGCCCCGCCCTTAGACTGTACAGATGTCTGCCTTCATCACTTATGTATGTAACATCCGCTACAATTTCACAACACTGTCTCACGCTTTTACATTCTGTGGAATGCTTTTGCAAAGGGGCTACCCTTCAAAATGTCACATTTAGTAACACTTCTAGACTAGAGAACACCACACCTAAGCACCAAACAAAACTAATCAGCATATCCATACCCCCTAAAATAAGTACAATTTTGGGGAACAAACACACCAAGCCATGTGCAAATCATATTGAAAACTGACAAATTGAGTTAAAAAGTGATGTTCCACCAGGGAAGTGAGGCCAACTGCTACTGAAAGGTTAGCCCCTCATATTTATATAGCTAGACGAGAGGATGCATAATCGGATTTATCTAGTCAGGTCGCAGGTCAATTCAGGACGGTAAAGCTGTGGGTGTACTGTTTGAAGGCAGGTCAAAGCAGGACAGTAAAGCTGTAGGTGTACTGTTTGAAGGCAGGTCAAAGCAGGACAGTAAAGCTGTAGGTGTACTGTTTGAAGGCAGGTCAAAGCAGGACAGTAAAGCTGTGGGTGTACTGTTTGAAGGCAGGTCAAAGCAGGACAGTAAGCTGTGGGTGTACTGTTTGAAGGCAGGTCAAAGCAGGACAGTAAAGCTGTAGGTGTACTGTTTGAAGGCAGGTCAAAGCAGGACAGTAAAGCTGTGGTGTATAGACTGAGGCAGGTCAAAACAGGACAGTAAAGCTGTGGCTGTACTATTTGGAGGCAGGTCAAAGAAAGACAGTAAAGCTGTGGGTGTACTGTTTGAAGGCAGGTCAAATCAGTACAGTAAATCTGTGGGTGTACTGTTTGAAGGCAGGTCAAAGAAGGACAGTAAAGCTCTGGGTGTACTCTTTGAAAGCAGGTGAAAGCAGTACAGTAAAGCTGTGGGTGTATAGACTGAGGGCAGGTCAAAGCAGTACAGTAAAGCTGTGGCTGTACTATTTGGAGGCAGGTCAAAGAAAGACAGTAAAGCTGTGGGTGTACTGTTTGAAGGCAGGTCAAATCAGTACAGTAAAGCTGTGGGTGTACTGTTTGAAGGCAGGTCAAAGAAGAACAGTAAAGCTCTGGGTGTACTCTTTGAAGGCAGGTGAAAGCAGTACAGTAAAGCTGTGGCTGTATAGTCTGGGGGCAGGTCAAAGCAGGACAGTAAAGCTGTAGGTGTACTGTTTGGAGGCAGGTCAAAGCGGGACAGTAAAGCTGTGGGTGTATAGTCTGAGGGCAGATCAAAGCAGGACAGTAAAGCTGTGGGTGCATAGTCTGGGGACAGGTCAAAGCAGGACAGTAAAGCTGTAGGTGTATAGTCTGAGGGCAGGTCAAAGCGGAACAGTAAAGCTGTGGGTGTACTCTTTGAAGGCAGGTGAAAGCAGTACGGTAAAGCTGTGGGAGTATAGACTGAGGACAGGTCAAAGCAGGACAGTAAAGCTGTGGCTGTATAGTCTGAGGGCAGGTCAAAGCAGGACAGTAAAGCTGTGGCTGTATAGTCTGAGGGCAGGTCAAAGCAGGACAGTAAAGCTGTGGGTGTATAGTCTGAGGGCAGGTCAAAGCAATACAGTAAATTTGTGGGTGTATAGTCTGAGCTGAGGACAGATCAACGCAGGACGGTAAAGCTGTGGGTGTACTGTTTGGAGGCAGGTCAAACCAGGACAGTAAAGCTGTAGGTGTACTGTTTGAAGGCAGTCAAGCAGGACAGTAAAGCTGTGGCTGTATAGTCTGAGGGCAGGTCAAATCAGGACAGTAATGCTATGGGTGTACAGTCTGAGGGCAGGTCAATGCAGTACAGTAAAGCTGTGGCTGTATAGTCTGAGGGCAGGTCAAAGCAGGGCAGCAAAGCTGTGGTTCTACAGTCTGAGGGCAGGTCAAAGCAGGACCCTAAAGCTTTTGGGTGCATAGTCTGAGGGCAGGTCAAAACAGGACAGTAAAGCTGCTGTGGCTGTATAGTCTGAGGACAGGTCAAAGCAGGACAGTAAAGCTGTAGCTGTATAGTCTGAGGGCAGGTCAAATCAGGACAGTAAAGCTGCTGTGGCTGTATAGTCTGAGGACAGGTCAAATCAGGACAGTAATGCTGCTGTGGCTGTATAGTCTGAGGACAGGTCAAATCAGGACAGTAATGCTGTGGTGTACAGTCTGAGGGCAGGTCAGATCAGAACAGTAAAGCGGTGGGTATAGTCTGAGGGCAGGTCAAAGTAGGGCAGCAAAGCTGTAGTTGTACAGTCTGAGGGCAGGTCAAAGCAGGACAGTAAAGTTGTGGCTGTATAGTCTGAGGACAGGTCAAATCAGGACAGTAATGCTGTGGGTGTACAGTCTGAGGCAGGTCAATGCAGTACAGTAAAGCTGTGGGGTGTATAGACTGAGGGCAGGCCAAAGTAGGGCAGCAAAGTTGTGGGTGCATAGTCTGAGGGCAGGTCAGATCAGAACAGTAAAGCGGTGGGTGTATATCTGAGGGCAGGTCAAAGCAGTACAGTAAAGCTGTGGTTGTACAGTCTGAGGGCAGGTCAAAGCATACAGTAAAGTTGTGGGTGCATAGTCTTAGGGCAGGTCAAATCAGAACAGTAATGCTGTGGGTGTACAGTCTGAGGGCAGGTCAATGCAGTGCAGTAAAGCTGTGGGTGTATAGTTTGAGGGCAGGTCAAATCAGGACAGTAATGCTGTGGGTGTACAGTCTGAGGGCAGGTCAAAACAGGACAGTAAAGCTGTGGGTGTATAGTCTGAGGGCAGGTCAAATCAGGACAGTAAAGCTCTGGGTGTACAGTCTGAGGGCAGGTCAAAACAGTACAGTAAAGCTGTGGGTGTATAGTTTGAGGGCAGGTCAAATCAGGACAGTAGAGATGTTGGTGTATAGTCTGAGGGCAGATCAAAGCAGTACAGTAAAGCTGCAGGTGTATAGACTGAGGGCAGGTCAAAGCAGTACAGTAGAGATGTTGGTGTATAGTCTGAGGGCAGATCAAAGCAGGACAGTAAAGCTTATGTGGCTGTATAGTCTGAGGAAAGGTGAAATCAGGACAGTAAAGCTGTGGGTGTACTGTTTGAAGGCAGGTCAAAACAGGAAAGTAAAGCTGTGGGTGTATAGTCTGAGGACAGGTCAAAACAGGACAGTAAAGCTATGGGTGTATAGTCTGAGGACAGGTCAAAGCAGGACAATAAAGCTGTGGGTGTACAGTCTGAGGGCAGGTCAAAGCAGGACAGTAAAGCTGTAGCTGTATAGTCTGAGGGCAGGTCAAATCAGGACAGTAAAGCTGTGGATGTACAGTCTGAGGGCAGGTCAAAACAGGACAGTAAAGCTGTGGGTGTACAGTCTGAGGGGAGGTCAAAGCAGGACAGTAAAGCTGTGGTGTACAGTCTGAGGGCAGGTCAAAGCAGGACAGTAAAGCTGTAGCTGTATAGTCTGAGGACAGGTCAATCAGGACAGTAAAGCTGCTGTGGCTGTATAGTCTGAGGACAGGTCAAATCAGGACAGTAATGCTGTAGGTGTACAGTCTGAGGCAGGTCAAAACAGGACAGTAAAGCTGCTGTGGCTGTATAGTCTGAGGACAGGTCAAATCAGGACAGCAATGCTGTAGGTGTACAGTCTGAGGGCAGGTCAAAGCAGAACAGTAAAGCTGCGGGTGTATTGTCTGAGGGCAGGTTTAAAGCAGGACAGTAAAACTGTGGGTGTACAGTCTGAGGGCAGGTCAGATAAGGACAGTAAAGCTGTGGGTGTATAGTCTGAGGGCAGGTCAAAGCAGGACAGTAAAGCTGTAGGTGTACTGTTTGAAGGCAGGTCAAAGCAGGACAGTAAAGCTGTAGGTGTACTGTTTGAAGGCAGGTCAAAGCAGGACAGTAAAGCTGTGGGTGTACTGTTTGAAGGCAGGTCAAAGCAGGACAGTAAAGCTGTGGGTGTACTGTTTGAAGGCAGGTCAAAGCAGGACAGTAAAGCTGTAGGTGTACTGTTTGAAGGCAGGTCAAAGCAGGACAGTAAAGCTGTAGGTGTATAGACTGAGGGCAGGTCAAAACAGGACAGTAAAGCTGTGGCTGTACTATTTGGAGGCAGGTCAAAGAAAGACAGTAAAGCTGTGGGTGTACTGTTTGAAGGCAGGTCAAATCAGTACAGTAAATCTGTGGGTGTACTGTTTGAAGGCAGGTCAAAGAAGGACAGTAAAGCTCTGGGTGTACTCTTTGAAAGCAGGTGAAAGCAGTACAGTAAAGCTGTGGGTGTATAGACTGAGGGCAGGTCAAAGCAGTACAGTAAAGCTGTGGCTGTACTATTTGGAGGCAGGTCAAAGAAAGACAGTAAAGCTGTGGGTGTACTGTTTGAAGGCAGGTCAAATCAGTACAGTAAAGCTGTGGGTGTACTGTTTGAAGGCAGGTCAAAGAAGAACAGTAAAGCTCTGGGTGTACTCTTTGAAGGCAGGTGAAAGCAGTACAGTAAAGCTGTGGCTGTATAGTCTGGGGCAGGTCAAAGCAGGACAGTAAAGCTGTAGGTGTACTGTTTGGAGGCAGGTCAAAGCGGGACAGTAAAGCTGTGGGTGTATAGTCTGAGGGCAGATCAAGCAGGACAGTAAAGCTGTGGGTGCATAGTCTGGGGACAGGTCAAAGCAGGACAGTAAAGCTGTAGGTGTATAGTCTGAGGCAGGTCAAAGCGGAACAGTAAAGCTGTGGGTGTACTCTTTGAAGGCAGGTGAAAGCAGTACGGTAAAGCTGTGGGTGTATAGACTGAGGACAGGTCAAAGCAGGACAGTAAAGCTGTGGCTGTATAGTCTGAGGGCAGGTCAAAGCAGGACAGTAAAGCTGTGGCTGTATAGTCTGAGGGCAGGTCAAAGCAGGACAGTAAAGCTGTGGGTGTATAGTCTGAGGGCAGGTCAAAGCAATACAGTAAATTTGTGGGTGTATAGTCTGAGCTGAGGACAGATCAACGCAGGACGGTAAAGCTGTGGGTGTACTGTTTGGAGGCAGGTCAAACCAGGACAGTAAAGCTGTAGGTGTACTGTTTGAAGGCAGGTCAAAGCAGGACAGTAAAGCTGTGGCTGTATAGTCTGAGGGCAGGTCAAATCAGGACAGTAATGCTATGGGTGTACAGTCTGAGGGCAGGTCAATGCAGTACAGTAAAGCTGTGGCTGTATAGTCTGAGGGCAGGTCAAAGCAGGGCAGCAAAGCTGTGGTTCTACAGTCTGAGGGCAGGTCAAAGCAGGACCCTAAAGCTTTTGGGTGCATAGTCTGAGGGCAGGTCAAAACAGGACAGTAAAGCTGCTGTGGCTGTATAGTCTGAGGACAGGTCAAAGCAGGACAGTAAAGCTGTAGCTGTATAGTCTGAGGGCAGGTCAAATCAGGACAGTAAAGCTGCTGTGGCTGTATAGTCTGAGGACAGGTCAAATCAGGACAGTAATGCTGCTGTGGCTGTATAGTCTGAGGACAGGTCAAATCAGGACAGTAATGCTGTGGGTGTACAGTCTGAGGGCAGGTCAGATCAGAACAGTAAAGCGGTGGGTGTATAGTCTGAGGGCAGGTCAAAGTAGGGCAGCAAAGCTGTAGTTGTACAGTCTGAGGGCAGGTCAAAGCAGGACAGTAAAGTTGTGGCTGTATAGTCTGAGGACAGGTCAAATCAGGACAGTAATGCTGTGGGTGTACAGTCTGAGGGCAGGTCAATGCAGTACAGTAAAGCTGTGGGTGTATAGACTGAGGGCAGGCCAAAGTAGGGCAGCAAAGTTGTGGGTGCATAGTCTGAGGGCAGGTCAGATCAGAACAGTAAAGCGGTGGGTGTATAGTCTGAGGGCAGGTCAAAGCAGTACAGTAAAGCTGTGGTTGTACAGTCTGAGGGCAGGTCAAAGCAGTACAGTAAAGTTGTGGGTGCATAGTCTTAGGGCAGGTCAAATCAGAACAGTAATGCTGTGGGTGTACAGTCTGAGGGCAGGTCAATGCAGTGCAGTAAAGCTGTGGGTGTATAGTTTGAGGGCAGGTCAAATCAGGACAGTAATGCTGTGGGTGTACAGTCTGAGGGCAGGTCAAAACAGGACAGTAAAGCTGTGGGTGTATAGTCTGAGGGCAGGTCAAATCAGGACAGTAAGCTCTGGGTGTACAGTCTGAGGCAGGTCAAAACAGTACAGTAAAGCTGTGGGTGTATAGTTTGAGGGCAGGTCAAATCAGGACAGTAGAGATGTTGGTGTATAGTCTGAGGGCAGATCAAAGCAGTACAGTAAAGCTGCAGGTGTATAGACTGAGGGCAGGTCAAAGCAGTACAGTAGAGATGTTGGTGTATAGTCTGAGGGCAGATCAAAGCAGGACAGTAAAGCTTATGTGGCTGTATAGTCTGAGGAAGGTGAAATCAGGACAGTAAAGCTGTGGTGTACTGTTTGAAGGCAGGTCAAAACAGGAAAGTAAAGCTGTGGGTGTATAGTCTGAGGACAGGTCAAAACAGGACAGTAAAGCTATGGGTGTATAGTCTGAGGACAGGTCAAAGCAGGACAATAAAGCTGTGGGTGTACAGTCTGAGGGCAGGTCAAAGCAGGACAGTAAAGCTGTAGCTGTATAGTCTGAGGGCAGGTCAAATCAGGACAGTAAAGCTGTGGATGTACAGTCTGAGGGCAGGTCAAAACAGGACAGTAAAGCTGTGGGTGTACAGTCTGAGGGGAGGTCAAAGCAGGACAGTAAAGCTGTGGGTGTACAGTCTGAGGGCAGGTCAAAGCAGGACAGTAAAGCTGTAGCTGTATAGTCTGAGGACAGGTCAAATCAGGACAGTAAAGCTGCTGTGGCTGTATAGTCTGAGGACAGGTCAAATCAGGACAGTAATGCTGTAGGTGTACAGTCTGAGGGCAGGTCAAAACAGGACAGTAAAGCTGCTGTGGCTGTATAGTCTGAGGACAGGTCAAATCAGGACAGCAATGCTGTAGGTGTACAGTCTGAGGGCAGGTCAAAGCAGAACAGTAAAGCTGCGGGTGTATTGTCTGAGGGCAGGTTTAAAGCAGGACAGTAAAACTGTGGGTGTACAGTCTGAGGGCAGGTCAGATAAGGACAGTAAAGCTGTGGGTGTATAGTCTGAGGGCAGGTCAAAGCAGGACAGTAAAGCTGTAGGTGTACTGTTTGAAGGCAGGTCAATGCAGTATAATAAAACTGTGTGTATAATCTGAGGGCAGGTCAAAGCAGGACAGTAAAGCTGTGGATGTATAGCCTGAAGTCAGGTCAAAACAGGACAGTAAAGTTTTGGCTTTACTGTTTGAAGGCAGGTCAAAGTAGGAGAGTAAAGCTGTTGGTGTACTGTTTGAAGGCAGGTCAAAGCAGTACAGTAAAACTGTGTATAATCTGAGGGCAGGTCAAAGCAGGACAGTAAAGCTGTGGGTGTATAGCCTGAGGTCAGGTCAGAGCAGAACAGTAAAGTTGTGGGTGAGCTGTTTCAAGGCAGGTCAAAGCAGGACAGTAAACCTGTGAGTGTAAAGTCTGATGGCAGGTTTAAGCAGGACAGTAAAGCTGTGGGTGTATAGTCTGAGGACAGGTCAAAGCAGGACAGTAAAGCTGTGGGTGTACAGTCTGAGGGCAGGTCAAAGCAGGACAGTAAAGCAGTGGCTGTACTTTTTGAAGGCAGGTCAAAGCATGTCGATAAACCTGTGGTTGTACTGTCTGATGGCAGGTCAAATCAAGACAGTAATGCTGTAGGTGTACAGTCTGAGGGCAGGTCAAAACAGGACAGTAAAGCTGCTGTGGCTGTATAGTCTGAGGACAGGTCAGATCAGGACAGTAAAGCTGTGGGTGTACAGTCTGAGGGCAGGTCAAAGCAGGACAGTAAAGCTGTAGGTGTATAGTCTGATTGTAGGCCAAAACAGGACAGTAAAGCTGCTGTGGCTGTATAGTCTGAGGACAGGTCAGATCAGGACAGTAAAGCTGTGGGTGTATAGTCTGAGGACAGGTCAAAGCAGGACAGTAAAGCTGTAGGTGTATAGTCTGATTGTAGGCCAAAGCAGGACAGTAAAGCTGTTGTGGATGTATAGCCTGAAGTCAGGTCAAAGCAGGACAGTAAAGTTGTGGCTGTACTGTTTGAAGACAGGTCAAAGTAGGAGAGTAAAGCTGTTGGTGTACTGTTTGAAGGCAGGTCAAAGCAGTACAGTAAAACTGTGTGTATAATCTGAGGGCAGGTCAAAGCAGGACAGTAAAGCTGTGGGTGTATAGCCTGAGGTCAGGTCAAAGCAGAACAGTAAAGTTGTGGGTGAGCTGTTTCAAGGCAGGTCAAAGCAGGACAGTAAACCTGTGGGTGTATAGCCAGAGGTCAGGTCAAAGCAGGACAGTAAAATTGTGAGTGTACTGTTTGAAGGCAGGTCAGATCAGGACAGTAAAGCTGTGGGTGTATAGTCTGAGGACAGGTCAAAGCAGGACAGTAAAGCTGTAGGTGTATAGTCTGAGGGCAGGCCAAAGCAGTACAGTAAAGCTGCGGGTGTATAGTCTGATTGTAGGCCAAAGCAGGACAGTAAAGCTGTTGTGCGTGTATAGTCTGAGGGCAGGTCAAAGCAGGACAGTAAAGCTGTAGGTGTACTGTTTGAAGGCAGGTCAATGCAGTATAGTAAAACTGTGTGTATAATCTGAGGGCAGGTCAAAGCAGGACAGTAAAGCTGTGGATGTATAGCCTGAAGTCAGGTCAAAACAGGACAGTAAAGTTTTGGCTGTACTGCTTGAAGGCAGGTCAAAGTAGGAGAGTAAAGCTGTTGGTGTACTGTTTGAAGGCAGGTCAAAGCAGTACAGTAAAACTGTGTATAATCTGAGGGCAGGTCAAAGCAGGACAGTAAAGCTGTGGGTGTATAGCCTGAGGTCAGGTCAGAGCAGAACAGTAAAGTTGTGGGTGAGCTGTTTCAAGGCAGGTCAAAGCAGGACAGTAAACCTGTGAGTGTAAAGTCTGATGGCAGGTTTAAGCAGGACAGTAAAGCTGTGGGTGTATAGTCTGAGGACAGGTCAAAGCAGGACAGTAAAGCTGTGGGTGTATAGTCTGAGGGCAGGTCAAAGCAGGACAGTAAAGCGGTGGCTGTACTTTTTGAAGGCAGGTCAAAGCATGTCGATAAACCTGTGGTTGTACTGTCTGATGGCAGGTCAAATCAAGACAGTAATGCTGTAGGTGTACAGTCTGAGGGCAGGTCAAAACAGGACAGTAAAGCTGCTGTGGCTGTATAGTCTGAGGACAGGTCAGATCAGGACAGTAAAGCTGTGGGTGTATAGTCTGAGGACAGGTCAAAGCAGGACAGTAAAGCTGTAGGTGTATAGTCTGAGGGCAGGCCAAAGCAGTACAGTAAAGCTGCGGGTGTATAGTCTGATTGTAGGCCAAAGCAGGACAGTAAAGCTGTTGTGGATGTATAGCCTGAAGTCAGGTCAAAGCAGGACAGTAAAGTTGTGGCTGTACTGTTTGAAGGCAGGTCAAAGTAGGAGAGTAAAGCTGTTGGTGTACTGTTTGAAGGCAGGTCAAAGCAGTACAGTAAAACTGTGTGTATAATCTGAGGGCAGGTCAAAGCAGGACAGTAAAGCTGTGGGTGTATAGCCTGAGGTCAGGTCAGAGCAGAACAGTAAAGTTGTGGGTGAGCTGTTTCAAGGCAGGTGAAAGCAGGACAGTAAACCTGTGGGTGTATAGCCAGTGGTCAGGTCAAAGCAGGACAGTAAAATTGTGAGTGTACTGTTTGAAGGCAGGTCAAAGCAGGACAGTAAAGCTGTGGGTCGAAAGTCTGAGGGCAGGTCAAAGCAGGACAGTAAAGCTGTGGGTGTGTAGTCTGAGGGCAGGTTAAAGCAGTACTGTAAAGCTGCGGGTGTATAGTCTGAGGGCAGGTCAAAGCAGGCCAGTAAAGCGGTGGCTGTACTTTTTGAAGGCAGGTCAAAGCATGTTGATAAACCTGTGGTTGTACTGTCTGATGGCAGATCAAAGCAGGACAGAAAATCTGTGGGTGTATAGTCTGAGGGCAGGTTAAAGCAGGACAGTAAAGCTGTCGGTGTATAGTCTAAGGACAGGTCAAAGCAGGACAGTAAAGCGATGGCTGTACTTTTTTAAGGCAGGTCAAAGCATGGCGATAAACCTGTGGTTGTACTGTCTGATGGCAGATCAAAGCAGTACAGTAAAGCTGTGGTTGTACAGTCTGAGGGCAGGTCAAAGCAGGACAGTAAAGTTGTGGGTGCATAGTCTGAGGGCAGGTCAAATCAGGACAGTAATGCTGTGGGTGTACAGTCTGAGGGCAGGTCAATGCAGTACAGTAAAGCTGTGGGTGTATAGTTTGAGGGCAGGTCAAATCAGGACAGTAATGCTGTGGGTGTACAGTCTGAGGGCAGGTCAAAACAGGACAGTAAAGCTGTTGGTGTATAGTCTGAGGGCAGGTCAAATCAGGACAGTAAAGCTCTGGGTGTACAGTCTGAGGGCAGGTCAAAACAGTACAGTAAAGCTGTGGGTGTATAGTTTGAGGGCAGGTCAAATCAGGACAGTAATGCTATGGATGTACAGTCTGAGGGCAGGTCAAAGAAGCACAGTAAAGCTGCGGGTGTATAGACTGAGGGCAGGTCAAAGCAGTACAGTAGAGATGTTGGTGTATAGTCTGAGGGCAGATCAAAGCAGGACAGTAAAGGTTATGTGGCTGTATAGTCTGAGGAAAGGTGAAATCAAGACAGTAATGTTGTGGGTGTACTGTTTGAAGGCAGGTCAAAACAGGACAGTAAAGCTGTGGGTGTATAGTCTGAGGACAGGTCAAAACAGGACGGTAAAGCTGTGGGTGTATAGTCTGAGGACAGGTCAAAGCAGGACAGTAAAGCTGTGGGTGTACAGTCTGAGGGCAGGTCAAAGCAGGACAGTAAAGCTGTGGCTGTATAGTCTGAGGACAGGTCAAATCAGGACAGTAATGCTGTAGGTGTACAGTCTGAGGGCAGGTCAAAACAGGACAGTAAAGCTGCTGTGGCTTTATAGTCTGAGGACAGGTCAAATCAGGACAGTAATGCTGTAGGTGTACAGTCTGAGGGCAGGTCAAAGCAGAACAGTAAAGCTGCGGGTGTATTGTCTGAGGGCAGGTTTAAAGCAGGACAGTAAAACTGTGGGTGTACAGTCTGAGGGCAGGTCAGATCAGGACAGTAAAGCTGTGGGTGTATAGTCTGAGGACAGGTCAAAGCAGGACAGTAAAGCTGTAGGTGTATAGTCTGAGGGCAGGCCAAAGCGGAACAGTAAAGCTGTTGTGCGTGTATAGTCTGAGGGCAGGTCAAAGCAGGACAGTAAAGCTGTAGGTGTACTGTTTGAATGCAGGTCAATGCAGTATAGTAAAACTGTGTGTATAATCTGAGGGCAGGTCAAAGCAGGACAGTAAAGCTGTGGATGTATAGCCTGAAGTCAGGTCAAAACAGGACAGTAAAGTTTTGGCTGTACTGTTTGAAGGCAGGTCAAAGTAGGAGAGTAAAGCTGTTGGTGTACTGTTTGAAGGCAGGTCAAAGCAGTACAGTAAAACTGTGTGTATAATCTGAGGGCAGGTCAAAGCAGGACAGTAAAGCTGTGGGTGTATAGCCTGAGGTCAGGTCAGAGCAGAACAGTAAAGTTGTGGGTGAGCTGTTTCAAGGCAGGTCAAAGCAGGACAGTAAACCTGTGGGTGTAAAGTCTGATGGCAGGTTTAAGCAGGACAGTAAAGCTGTGGGTGTATAGTCTGAGGACAGGTCAAAGCAGGACAGTAAAGCTGTGGGTGTACAGTCTGAGGGCAGGTCAAAGCAGGACAGTAAAGCTGTAGGTGTACAGTCTGAGGGCAGGTCAAAGCAGTACTGTAAAGCTGCGGGTGTATTGTCTGAGGGCAGGTTTAAAGCAGGACAGTAAAACTGTGGGTGTACAGTCTGAGGGCAGGTCAGATCAGGACAGTAAAGCTGTGGGTGTATAGTCTGAGGACAGGTCAAAGCAGGACAGTAAAGCTGTAGGTGTATAGTCTGACGGCAGGTCAACGCAGTACAGTAAAGCTGCGGGTGTATAGTCTGATTGTAGGCCAAAGCAGGACAGTAAAGCTGTTGTGCGTGTATAGTCTGAGGGCAGGTCAAAGCAGGACAGTAAAGCTGTAGGTGTACTGTTTGAAGGCAGGTCAATGCAGTATAGTAAAACTGTGTGTATAATCTGAGGGCAGGTCAAAGCAGGACAGTAAAGCTGTGGATGTATAGCCTGAAGTCAGGTCAAAACAGGACAGTAAAGTTTTGGCTGTACTGTTTGAAGGCAGGTCAAAGTAGGAGAGTAAAGCTGTTGGTGTACTGTTTGAAGGCAGGTCAAAGCAGTACAGTAAAACTGTGTGTATAATCTGAGGGCAGGTCAAAGCAGGACAGTAAAGCTGTGGGTGTATAGCCTGAGGTCAGGTCAGAGCAGAACAGTAAAGTTGTGGGTGAGCTGTTTCAAGGCAGGTCAAAGCAGGACAGTAAACCTGTGGGTGTAAAGTCTGATGGCAGGTTTAAGCAGGACAGTAAAGCTGTGGGTGTATAGTCTGAGGACAGGTCAAAGCAGGACAGTAAAGCTGTGGGTGTACAGTCTGAGGGCAGGTCAAAGCAGGACAGTAAAGCTGTAGGTGTATAGTCTGAGGGCAGGTTAAAGCAGTACTGTAAAGCTGTGGGTGTATAGTCTGAGGGCAGGTCAAAGCAGGACAGTAAAGCGGTGGCTGTACTTTTTAAAGGCAGGTCAAAGCATGTCGATAAACCTGTGGTTGTACTGTCTGATGGCAGGTCAAATCAGGACAGTAATGCTGTAGGTGTACAGTCTGAGGGCAGGTCAAAACAGGACAGTAAAGCTGCTGTGGCTGTATAGTCTGAGGACAGGTCAGATCAGGACAGTAAAGCTGTGGGTGTATAGTCTGAGGACAGGTCAAAGCAGGACAGTAAAGCTGTAGGTGTATATTCTGAGGGCAGGCCAAAGCAGTACAGTAAAGCTGCGGGTGTATAGTCTGATTGTAGGCCAAAGCAGGACAGTAAAGCTGTTGTGGATGTATAGCCTGAAGTCAGGTCAAAGCAGGACAGTAAAGTTGTGGCTGTACTGTTTGAAGGCAGGTCAAAGTAGGAGAGTAAAGCTGTTGGTGTACTGTTTGAAGGCAGGTCAAAGCAGTACAGTAAAACTGTGTGTATAATCTGAGGGCAGGTCAAAGCAGGACAGTAAAGCTGTGGGTGTATAGCCTGAGGTCAGGTCAGAGCAGAACAGTAAAGTTGTGGGTGAGCTGTTTCAAGGCAGGTCAAAGCAGGACAGTAAACCTGTGGGTGTATAGCCAGAGGTCAGGTCAAAGCAGGACAGTAAAATTGTGAGTGTACTGTTTGAAGGCAGGTCAAAGCAGGACAGTAAAGCTGTGGGTCGAAAGTCTGAGGGCAGGTCAAAGCAGGACAGTAAAGCTGTGGGTGTGTAGTCTGAGGGCAGGTTAAAGCAGTACTGTAAAGCTGTGGGTGTATAGTCTGAGGGCAGGTCAAAGCAGGACAGTAAAGCGGTGGCTGTACTTTTTGAAGGCAGGTCAAAGCATGTCGATAAACCTGTGGTTGTACTGTCTGATGGCAGATCAAAGCAGGACAGAAAATCTGTGGGTGTATAGTCTGAGGGCAGGTTAAAGCAGGACAGTAAAGCTGTCGGTGTATAGTCTAAGGACAGGTCAAAGCAGGACAGTAAAGCGATGGCTGTACTTTTTGAAGGCAGGTCAAAGCATGGCGATAAACCTGTGGTTGTACTGTCTGATGGCAGATCAAAGCAGGACTGTACTGTGTTATCAAACTAGTGCTGATTATGGTGTTATTCATTCGATCATAGAGGGAAGTTGAATGGGCTTTGCACTGTAATTGAAGACAAATACAGGAAAGGCAAGACCAATTTTGTTAGAATAGCTCCTATAATTCTTATTTTATTGATTTGTTGATAAAACAAATAACACATGGAAAAACAGATATAAAAGTAAAACGATTCTGGCAGCCATCTTGTCCGCCATCTTGGATATCTTGAATTCCTCAAGGCTGCCAAGGTCGCATCATGTAGTTTCTGATTGGGGGCATGTTGCAGAACAACTTTATGTAAAAACCTTTTTTTAGGTTATGTGAAGAAATAGTATTTGTCATCTGGACTAATAAGAGTCATTCTTGAGAAGAATCGTGCAAATGATGATACAGGCATCTAACAATTGATCTACAAGGGCTACTGTTCAAATCTACCCAATTGGCCATTTGAAAATTCAAGATGGCGGCCACAATAGTCGCCTGAAGATGATGTTTTGCTTAGAAATATTTGAAGATGTCCAATGTGAATGATATGAGTGTGAAGTCTTATGTTTTCAGAGGGCCACTGATCAAATCTATCAGATTTACCAACTACAAATCCAAGATGGCGGCCATTTTTCAAGATGGTCGCCAACAAATTCGCCTAAACTGATTTTTTGCTTAGAAATATTTGTAGATGTCCAAATTGCGTGATCTAATTGTGGATTCATATGTTTTCACTGGGCTACTGATCAAATCTACCCGATTGGCCTATTAAAAATCCAAGATGGCCACTAAAATAGTCACCAGAAGTTGATGTTTGCTTAAAAATATTTGAAGTTGTCCAATGTGTATGATCTAAATGTGGCTTCCTATGTTTTCAAACCTGCGTCACTATATTTGTATGTTTAAAACATGAATAAAAACAAGGAAACATATTTTTTAATCCATTTATATGTTTATATAGTGAAATCCGTACGTTACTTTATGGGTGAAGTGTTGGCGACTATACCTTGTTTCAGCAGTCAGCACATCCATTGGATGGACTTCTGACACTGGTCTTCAACACAGACCCTAATATGCAGAATCGGTCACAACTATTGGGTTGTGGGCTTAACAAGATGAGGGTGGGAAAAAGGCATCCATGTGAGATTGAATTCATCTACCTCCAAAAGTTTCAAGTGCAATTTGGTCACGATCTTGCAGGAATGATTGTCATTCATTATCGATCCTGGTGATATTGCTGCTGTAAAACTTATAATTTGGCTCAGTGTCAGCCACTGTTGCACAATATGAGGAAGCTTAAGTGGTCTATTCCCAGTCTTTACAACATAGAGCATACTTCGACTGCGACTACAGCTCAAACTTCTTTAGTACATGTATGTATGTTCATTTCCCAACAATCCTGGCAATGAACATAGGTCAGGTCCCTCAAACTACAGTCAAAAATTAAGGTTAAAAGGTTCCATAGCTTCCAGTACTACATACATACCTATATTCTACAAGCCTACATCACCAATAACTCAATCTTCTTCTAGTAGAAAACCGAACCTTACCAGCACCAGAGTCGATCAAATCACACTTGACAGAATTATTGTGTAGGTTGTAATTTTTCAGAATTGAGTATGTGTTAGCATCACATGGTCAGTCCATCATTAAACATAGAAAGGAACTTACCATTTAAAGTAAGCACATCGACAATGACGCTTATGTGGCAAGACCAGGCACACCTTGCTTGCACCGATCAAGCATGTCAAGGCTAAGGTCTGTAATACAGTGTTTTCTTACCCACATGCACCTGTCATTACTGCTGATCAACTGTTTTATGTTCTGGAAAAGCAAATACATTAAAGTGGTCAGAATATTGAGAAGTTTGCTCTCATGTTTGGTGGAATTCATTTGTACATTCACTTATTAGGAGGAGATTCTACTTGTTCTGTGGAGCATTTTCAGAACTTGTGTCTTGCTTCCTTTCAAATAAAATATCTACTATGTCCGGGGATACTTTTTCATTTCCAGCAACAACATTTAGGTGTGTTTTGAAATTAGTCGCCGGCTAGCTGGATACTGGGCTATATCTGGTGTCTGGAGCAGCAGCCCAGAAACTTTTGTTAAAAAACAGAAAAAAAAACATTGCAGTAATGCAGGAAATAGGTGAGCCGTTCAAAGATAAATCAGCAGACATGATAATGTTGGGTACAAAGAACATCGAAAAACCGACTCTTACTGAAATGGTAGTTCGGATCACAGGTGACACAAAGAACAGTTTCTATCATGTAAGGGCTAGAGGATCAAGCTAAAAGTAATTTGTAATCATAAAATCATGAAAACCAATGATTCGTTCTTCAAACAAGAGCAGATCAAAAGAATTTTAAAAAAAACCACCTTATTTCTAATTTCTAAGCAAAAACCATTTGGCAACTATTTTGGCGGCCATCTTGAAAATGGCCGTCATCTTGGGTTATAAATTAGTCAGTTGGGTAGACTCTATTAGTAACTATCTGAAAACATAGGAATTCACACTTAGATCATGACAAATGAAAAAAACTACAAATACTTAAAAGCAAAACACTTCAGGCGACTATTATAAATTAGACTACAACAAAACATCATCTTCCGGCAACTATTTTGACGGCAATCTTGAAAAATGGTCGCCATCTTGGATTTTCAAATGGCCAATCGGGTAGATTTATTCAGTAGCCCTTAGAGATCAATTGTGCCAAATTTGATGTTTGTATCATTATTTGCACGAATTTTCTGTCATCTGCTCCGCTATTAATTTGAAAAAGTGCACTACACGTTTTATAGACAAGTTCAAAAACTAAAGGAGGATAATCAATGTATTCGACTCTTGTTGAAGTGTCCAGATTATCATTATTTACATTTTCTAGAATGTAGTCATGATTTTGTCATTCACCAGCTGTTGGTATCTTGAGTTTTCAATTGCATTATCTGAATTTTTTAGTCTTGGTTGTTTTTGAAGTGTTGACAGAAGTCTTCTTCCTTGGTTCAAATTTTGTAGAATTTCCTGAGAAATTGGAGATGTGTATAATTCAAGCTTTGGTGAGCAGCCAAACATAGCCTATTGTCTCTCTCCAACTTATTAACTGTTCATGTGTTGTATATAACCATTGCTTCTTTCGACACTTCCTTAAAATTGTGGATGGCGCATTTTTTAGAATAACTTTTCAGTAATTAGTTGTAAAATGATTAAAAAATTAGAACATGTAATAACTCACTCGAATGGGGATTACAGATAATGGACCCCTTTCACATTAGCCTATAAATTATCTCCCGTTATACAATTCAAACAAGAAGAAAAACTATGTATATATAGTCTAGTCAATCTATAAAAAAATAGGGTCAAACCTCAAAGTAATTGCAACAGAAAATATTTTATGTGATTGTTTTCAGGAAAGGTGTATTTATTCGCCATAAAAAATCTACCCATTTCAATTCAGTGGAATTTGGGTATTTTGCCAATTAAAGTTTCTATAGAAAAGGGAGATAACTCTGTATTTTGATCTTAAAGTTTAATCAGCAATTTTCAAAAACTTCAAGTATTCTCTGCTACTATATGAAGAACAGCCTAGAAATCAGATAGGATTTTATACAAAGACTTAAAATAAATCATTTAAGACAATTTAGAATGTGATATGTAAAAGGAATGAAAAAGATTTGAATGATTTTGTTGAATGACATGTAAAACGCTGAAAAGGGTTGAACAACATGTTGAAGAGATGAAAAAAATATTTTTAATCTCATATATATTTATTATGCACAAAAATGATAAAATAAATATATCTCAGGAAAAAACAACTATTCTATACTTTTACTTAATTACTCTGATTATTCTTTCATTAATCCCTCATTACTAGAAAAATTAGATTGTGAAAGACTAAAAACACAATGCAACTTAATGGACTGATGATTTAACTTAAAATGAACTCAGAAATGTTAAATGTATATATGAAAATAATTATAATTAATTAATTCCAGGGTCTTTGCTTAACATTTTGTTCAAATAGCAAAAACATATGATAATGGGACTTAAACTCCACCTGTTTTACAAGAGTTATCTATAGAAATCCCATAAAAAGTGTAACTCCTCAAAAACAAACTATTTTCCCCTTATCAGATTTTTGTAGACTTTTTACTTATTAGCGAGAATATAAGTAACAAAATATAATCTGAGTTAACTCTTGTAAACAGGTGGAATGTTAGTCCCATTTTTTTTTATTATTATTATTTTTTCTGTTACACAAAATGTAAGAATAACATTTTATTTGACATGACATTTTATTTAATATGAACTGCTTTGCAGTTCATTCAATATGCTTTTCCTGACTTTCATTCTCTCATTCATAATGCCGAATGAATACACTCAAATAGAATGTTATTTCTTATATTTACAATCATAAAAATTATTGTTAGCATGTCAGAAACGTTAAACTATCGCTGCAATAATTTGTTTATTCAAGTTTCCGACAAACTATGAGATTGATGGAGCAGCCTCTTCCAAATAAGGATCAAACAACACATGACGTAATAGGACATGCCATTCCATGACGTCATCTGATAGTTAAACTTCTAAAGGTCTCATACAACAGTTTCGTATTTTCGTCCCCATGGTCTGAACTTGTAAATAATCCAGAAAATCGCAATAGCAACGAATTAATGTCCGTAACAACTGTAAAATGATGGTCAAATTTAAAAAAAAAAATGTTTTAGAATGGAAGATATAGTGTTATTGTCATATACCATTTTTTTAATTTAATCATAAAATACATTCAAAAATGTCATTTACCATTTTTTGAATGTATTTTATGATTAAATTAAAAAAATGGTATGTGACATTATCGTACTTATATACAAATTGCGTAAAAATTGTACCGCGTGTGTACGAATCTATGGCCAGAAGGGTATCATGGAAGGCTGTTATTAGTGCTATTTTATCTACGTCTGACGTTACGTAATTTATCTCGAAAACGAGCTGTTAAAGGTTGTTATTTTTAGTCTGTCACAATTTGATGTTTCTAGTAATGAAGAATTATGACGGAATACTGGGATTAATTTTGTAGAAGCATACTGTTTAATCCATGTCCGACGTAGCATTTAGATATGAAAATCAATAAATTTTCTATCATGCCATATACCGTTGTGACGTATGACGTAAGGATTTTACAAAGTGTTGCTTTTTATTTTCTAACGGAGATGGTATGTACTTTGGTGCTCATTTATTACGACAAAATGCATACCGCCGGTCACAACAATCTTTTTTCATCTCTTCAACATTCCTTTATATATATATTACCGCTTTGCATGAAGTCTTTAAACGAAATAATTTATTTTTTTTTTACATCCCATATATATATTACATTCAAAATCGTCTTAAATTAATTCATTTTAAGTCTATGTATAAATTTCTTGGCTGTTCTTCAAAAGTATCATCACCTTTTTTCATTGTTATAAAACGGCCACGCGGGGTTGAAAGGTCAATCAGACAACTCCCGCTGTCGCAAATGGCGAATGCGGAAGAGATTATTGTTCTGTCTGTAATCAATCGTCATAATAACACCTAAATGGTATATATTTTTATCTCAAGTATGTTTATGTGAAACATTTTGTGTGAATCCACTATGGATAATTCAAAAAACCTTAATTAAGAGAACATTTCTTGCCGGAAAGTTGAAAGTAAGCGGAATTTTTAACTAGTTCATGACATTTCAGTCATTTGAAAGACACTGCCCTGTCAATGGAACACTCCCTGAAAATTAAGTTGACAGAGGAAAAAATTACAAAAAATGTTTACATAAATATTTTGGAAAATAATTGTTATAATAAAGATGTTGTGGACAAAGTATAAGTATCACAATATCATAGGAAAATGATGATTTTTCAATCTTACCACAATTTTTACACATGTATTTAGACAGAGAAATAAAACTGTTGTGTTTATAATTTGTTTCAAACAAATTCAACAAGCAGCAGTAGTCAAATACAAACTACCACTACAATAGCTTAGTAGTAGAGTGCTCGCTCCGTATGTGGCAGAGGTCTGACCAAGACTTGAAGATAGGCATGTAGTGACTGTATAAAACAAAGATTACAAGAAAGGTACACCACATTAGAAACCTCTTCCAAAGGTTTATCGCATTAATTATTTAATAATAAATTCAAGTTGCAAAACTATTTTCTAGTTAATATCACTTTTAATAATATTATAAAATAATGTAAGTTTAGAACTTCAAATCATAAACTCCCCATAGAAACAGGTAGATCATAGGATGGTCTGGTATTGATAGAGAAAACAGAAAATGTTCACTTTGTAAACTAGATATTGGGGATGAATTCCATTATATTTTAGTATGTAAAACTTGTTAATAAATTATTATAGCACTTTGTGTATAGAAAGCAATTTTAACAATAGTGCACATTATTGAAATTTAATAGTTTATTTTCTAGTAGTGATATATTGACACTCAACAGATTATATAATGTTCTTCATATTGTTATTAAACCACTGCGGTAGCTCAGTTGGTTGAGTGTTCGCTCCGTAAGTCTGAGCCAAGACTTGAAAGTGGGTAGTGACTGTTCTTTCACCAAGCACTCGGCATTACGAAATGAAAGTCACGGTTCTTTCGGATGGGAACTTAAAATAAATGAGGTCCCGCTGGTGGGCTTGGCAGGCTAAAGAACCCTGCTGTATAATGGCATCAGCGCAACATGCAAGCAAAATTTCTGCACCTATGCCTACAGCTTGCAATGTCTAGATATAAGTGAAATATGACTGGGACATTAAACACTATTACTCAACTCAACTCACTGAACTCGTATTGTTATTAAGTTTATTGTCAGTCCTCCTGGTTAGCTCATTATATAATTTGTATCCATGTATCCATTGTATTTGTTTATATGTAAATGTTGTATTTATTCTCTAAACTGTAACATGGTTGATTATAAATAAAGTTATTAATTATGTTATTATGTAACAGTGCACAGGCGCTTAATACAATGAACAAAATTCATCCTAGATGTCTCTACCTTGAAAGGATATAGTCACAAGATGATTTATTATTATTATTTTATTTATTTATTTATTTATTTTTTTTTGCACCGTATCAAGCACTGGTGTACCCAAGATATTATTATAACAGAGGGTTCTCGTACGCATGAAGTAACTAAACGACGATGTCCTCAGGTTCTATATATGTGTTTATTCAACGGCTTGATTTATTAATAACAACAAAAGAAAGTCTGAAAATACAGAAGATTGAAACATTCATAAATATTTGGTAAATGAAATAAATTTACAAAATAGAATATGCTGGAAATAATTATAAAAATTCAAAAACGGGAAAAATAAATTAAGTTTTCTGACCGGATGTTCGTTCTATGTAGATGAAAATAGGTGCTATTAGCTTGATGGTTTGTTGTTTAATGAAATTAGTGAAGAGTTTCATGCAAAAAGAAAATTTGTGCGTGAGATCAGAATGCAACGGATTTCATGCGTGATTACAGAACCAATGCACACTGGCACATGGACAGAGATACGTCACAACACATTACGCATGTTCACTTTACACAAACAATACACAAAAACGTACATAAAACAAAGATTTACAGACTACGGACGGACGGAGGATTCAACACTATATACACTATAGGAAACCTGGGTTGCATTATAAAAGAGTCCGGTAAAAAATTTACAATCTTCATGAAAATGAATGAAAGTATCTTCCATTTTATAACTAAAACTTATATCTTACATTGTTTAAATGATCTGTATGGGGATCCATAACCACATTAAACACAACGTGAATAAACGTAAACAAAACCGCTGTCAGCCATCTTTAATTTTTTTGTCCGATTGACCATTGATCGGGTCCGCTTACGTATAGCAAAGTTGAATGGGCTTGAAGTGTGTAAAGTTTAGGCTCAACGTACAGATTTATCTCCCTTTTCTATAGGAAATACTATTGACAACTTTAATTGGCAAAAAAGCCAAATTCCAGTAAATTGAAATTTGTAGATTTTTTATGGTGAAATCACCTTTTCTGAGAACCATCCAAATTTTCTGTTGCAATTACTTTGAAGTTTAACCCTATTTTTTCATAGATTGACTGGACTATTATTGTTTCTGTCATTAAGTAATACTTCACACACACACCACACACACACACACACACACACACACACATATAATATATATATATATATATATATATATATAATAATATATATATATATATATAAGCTCCAGAAGCTCAAACACTAGATTTTATAATTCTTCATTTTTCTACATCTTTCATTTTGTGAGACAATTCTCTTGGACCTACTATTTATACATCCCATTGTGAAGGAACTTGTGTTCACATATGCCTCTATATCGCATGGTCTTTTAAGTACTTAGACTCTTGACTTTTTATTTTATAACATATTGCTGAAAACATACGCGATAAATCGAATGAGTACTAATGTATTATCTATTAACATACCGGTATTCATTGCGGCTTTGCGGAGTGTTATGCACAAAGGTACCGAAGGCTCAGGCAATATACTCCACAAGATATACCTATTCTATGTTTATAAAATGTTTATTAAATGCATGCTTATTCTATGTTTATAAAATGTGCTACACACACTTACCATGTTTAGGCTAATCTTTATCTACTTAATCCATTTCTTCTATTTTACAAGTTAAGACAGCATCATCAGCTAAATCCGTGTTATTTACCGTATCAGTCCTAGTGTAATCATCCCATATACTGCCATTGTCAACAAATGAACTATTGATTGTAGTAATGATCACAAAGACAAACTTTAATGGCCTATATCCCAACTGTTTATTCTTTCTTTACTTATAAAACTCCCTATAGTAAGGAGCATATATAAATATTAGGTAAAAGGTGTTAGTTAGTCACTTAGTGTGCATAGGCAAATAACATTGACCTGTCTACTTGACCTTTCCTTAAAAATTGTCGTATACGATGATCCGCCTTATACAGTTAATACACAAACACCATATGTTACCCATGATGTAAACGAAATAAATCAAATGTATTTATAAATGTACTGGCCCGTAATAATTATTTAGATTAAAGGTCAAGCGAACAGGTCAATGTTGTTTGCCTATATAGTGGAAATGAACCTGTCTTTATGTCGGGACTGTATAAATATTATTCAGTCCTAATCGGAATTTATGCTTCCAAGTCATAACAATGTGTTTGTTACTTTTAAGGACTCTTGACACATGTACACTTCAGTCAAAGAAGAGTTTACAATTCACAATCACGTTTCAGGTTATGTTTAAATTTATAATATTTTCCAAAATGAATGTATTTTATAGTATATTTTTATGATAAAAATTGTCTATTTTAAACGGAAGTCTCAGTATTCGAGTGGCCATAAGCGCACCCTTACGGATCACAGTGCCGCCTAGGCCAGTTAGAATCTCACTCGGACAGCTACCCCGGCATAGTGTGAGAAAGTTTTCAGTTCGCTTGCTGAAAGTCGGTAGTTTCCCCAGGTACTCCGGTTTCCTTCGACATCCCTGAACTGGCCGCCTCGATATAAGTGAAATAAGTATCTTTACTGGGACATTACACACCATCACTCTACTCCATTTTATGTTTTAACGGATTTATCCGTCTATGAAATTGTTAGTGAAAAGATGTCTTGATTTATATATTTGCTTTGCAGGTTAACAAACTTGATTTCTTAATAAAGCGACTGTGTGGAAATGAAAATCAATACTAGTAATTAATAATTTGTCACCCAATAAAAACAAATATGGTGAAAACATGGATGGTTCGTCAACATTAAGTAGATTATATGCATAATCTTTTTTCCCCTTTTTCTCTATATCTCCATATATGTATACTGTTGTTGAACTGTATGAATTGCCTAGATGCAAACATAATTCCGTTCATTGAAGAAACCATAAACTTTGCTACAACCACATCACTTGATCGATTGATTGATTAGCGTGACATGTCTACCATCAAGAGCGCATCGTTTTTAAAGGAATCAACCGAAGGGCCCTTTGACCCTTATTTCCAAATGCTGTGTGTGTTACAACAAATTTTCTAGTGTTCGTCCGGTAAGACCCGATATTCCCAAAACAAAGGAAATAAGCCATACAGACACTGTAAGATATTAAATAAAAGACGAAAATTTGTAACTCAAAACGATGTATTTGACTAACGCAACCAAACAAGTGAAAACAACAAACCAAAATAGGAAACTACAAAGACATATGGGAACCACTGATCATTATCGCCAAGGTTTAAGTCCCACTTGGGACAGATACCACAGTGTATGAACGGAACTGTACGCAAAAAGGTAGCTACTGTTCGGCGAAGCGAGAGACAATTAGGTCAACGAGTAAATTGTTTCTTATTTTCTTGTTGCGTAAATAGCAACTCGAAATCAAATACGGTAAATAAGCAGTTGTTCTCGATCTTCTTCTTGGGCGTATTTGTATGTTTTAGAATCTCAAAATAAATGAAATATTCCATTAAGAACAGTCATGAACACGTATTTGAGCAACGCTGGACCTATCTAAAATGTAGATTTATGCTCATTTAATCGAAAATATCCGAGAATTTTAAAATACATGATGAAAACAAACCTTTTTTCAATCAGTCTATATAGTTACAAAATACTACTTTGGCACAGAAACGTTCAAAATATTGATTCAAACGACATGACTGACAAGATGTTACTGTACCGGTAGTTTATATTTTGTCTGTACTGGTAGTGAGTTTCTGGTAACAGAAAAACTGTACCGGTAGTTTTTATTGTGATACTTTAACTTCAGTCTCTCTTGGATACTGGGAAATTTCTCTTTTTCCAGTCAGATATTTTTAGTACTTTTATGCTTATTATGCTACCATATGATTTTATCTAATTAGTTGTATAAGTATTATGGTAATACAGCCACCACTTCCTTTTAAACATAACCCCTGTGGTAGCTTAGTTGGTAGAATGCTCGCTCCGTAAGTGGGAGGTCGTTGCTTCGAACCCCGACCAGGTCTGACCCAAAACTTAGAAGTGGGAAGTGACTGTTTTTTTCGCCAAGCACTCGGCATTACGAAATGAAAGTCACGGTTCTGTCGGATGGGAACTTAAAATAAACGAGGTCCCGTGTCATGGTAGGCTTGGCGCGATAAATTGCCATCAGTGCAACACACAGACAAAATTTATGCACCTTCACCTATAGCTAGCGGTTTCTTGATATAAGTGAAATATTCATGACTGGGACGTAGAACACATTTACTCAACTTAACTCCTCTTAAACTTGTGATATTGCTTTGGCCAAAAAAGATTGTCGTAAAATAAAATACTTTCAGTTACAAAGATGGTTTCTTACCATTTTTGTTACTGCAAATAGTCTTCATATATTTTTATTTTTACGACATTGAGCTTGAACTTAAGTTTAAAACTACTCGCACCTTAAAGTCGCCCTGAGTGTGTTCTAGTACAATGAAAACCATAAACTTAGCTTAACGTTCTCTGCGCCAGAAGGCACATAAGGCCTCAACGCTATCCTTCCATTTCTGTCTGTCCTTCGTTGTTGCTTTGGCCATCTACTCCATCCAGCAGCGTTTCTTTCCTTTTTCGTTGTTCTCCTCCATGTGGACTTAGGTCTTCCCTTTTTTCCCTCTGGCTGTCACCCTAGTGTTGTCTTTCAGTCATTTGTTCCCTCTTTCCTTAGTATGTGTCCGAATCAGTTCCACTTTCTTCTCCTGATCTCATAGCTTATGTGTTCAAATCTAGATGTTTTCAATATTTTTTCATTATGTATTTTCTGTTGCCATCTTATTCTTAGTATCCTTCTGAGGCAATATGTTTGAAAGCCGTTTGTAAGAGGTGTTCATCTTTCTTCGTTCTTTTCCACGTTTTACTTTCATAAAACAATACTGGTCCTACTAAGGTCTTAAATAGGTGCATTTTGTATTTTTCCAATATTTTTGGTGTTCCAAATCCTTCTAAATCTATTTCTTTGAATTTAATTTAAGCCCTATCCTTGATGCCTCTTCAGTCATTTTCCTAGTCTTATCATTCAGGTCTTAGAATTTGGAGGATAAAATTGCTATGTCTTCCGCAAATCCAAGACCTAACAATGATGTTGTAAAGTCACTTCTTATTTCTCTTCTCACTCCATTTGTTGTTTTCTTTATCATCCAATCTATAACTATTAGAAAGAAACGCTGACATTACACACCCCTGTTCTACACCACTTTTAATAGCGAACCACTCTGATGTTTCATTTTCTTCAATGACAGCACATTCGAATCACTCATACATCGATCCCTCTTATAGCATTAGTGATTTTGGTTGGAATCCCATAGCTCTTCGTTATCGTCCAAAGGCTCTTTCTATGCACCGAGTCGAATGCCTTTTCAAAGTCCACAAAGTATGTGTATGTTGGAGTTCTGAATTCATTTGCTTGTTCCAGCATTTTTCTCAGAATGGCCTGTTGTTACTCTCCCTGGTCTAAATCCTGCATGTTCCTTCCCGAGTCTCTTGTCCACTCCTGTCTTAATCCATGCAATGACCATACAGATAAATCCCTTGCTAATGACTGATAGTAAACACACTAGCAAATCTCACGCACATAGATTAATTCTCAGAGGGTAATAATCTTGTTCTCGTCGCGAATAGTAGCTTACGTTTAATAATATTTCTATATTATAGCTTTCACCACCTCAGTTCTTGCAATATGGAAATTTTAGTAATAAATTGCCAAAAACATGCTACAGTATGCGATATATTTTAATGCAATTGCAAAATGTACTATAATTAAGGGGCTTTTGGTCTTTAATATTGTCCACAGCATATTTTGCTTCAATAGAAAAACATGATTTATAATTTATAATTGAATTACAAAAATTTCTAGTATCAAACTGAAAATTCCATCTAACTCGCATGGATGGCATGAAAGAGAAAAGTAGCTACCGGTACAGAAACAATACAGATGTTGAAAACTAACTTTCGACCACGGAAGGAAAACTTGCTTTTTCAGTGTAAATACGAGTTTTGTAACATTCTGTACATGAGTTGGGAATCTAAGAATATTTTTATACATATAGGTACTGATAATGTTAATTTTGGATCACCACTATCTTTTATTATACTTTTGTCATATACCATTTTTTGAATTTAATCATAAAATACATTCAAAAAATTGTATATGACATGATTAAATTTAAAAAAATTGTATATGACACTTTTAATTATTATATTTTATAATCTACACTTGTTTTAGTACACAGGAACCGACCTGCCTGTCCGTGTAAAATCGAGTCCTCTCTATAACTTTCACATCTATGGATGGATTTTGATTAAACTATTTGACGATATCTCGCGTACCATCCATGTATTTAAATGTGTAGGTCAAAGGCCAAGGTCACAAGGTCAAATCTTATTTGGTTCTCAAGCAGTTTAAGGGTAGGATAAATAATAAATAAATAAATAAATAAATAAATAAATAAATAATAAATAAAATGAACTACAACAAGTTGTTGTTATTTTGCATATCAACCATGTAGTTTTAAGCGGAAGAGTAAATGGGATAATCAGTTGGATGATGTATGAAACACAAACCCTTGTTGTTTTATTTCACAATGTAATTTAAGTTAATTTTTGCTGTTTTCCACTCCCGTTTTCCAGATCACATACTCATTGGTCTGTATTTAAATTTATAGAACCTTTTTGAAATTACGTGTTTCACAGAAATTGGCATTTTAATGACACATATTCGCTTTTAATTTTTCATTCAATCGTTCTTGCTTGGTGCTTTTGAATTGGCTATTCAAATAAGGATTGAAAAGCACAAATAAAGTTTGAAAACCGTAATGTACTAATTGAATTACAAATAATAAAGTGAATTTGTGGTATGAGTTTAATGCTGTGATGGAAATGTACTCAAAATCTAATTACTTAGAAAAAGCAATCACTAACGAATTCATTTTAAAACATTGATGATTTTCGTTGTAATGTATAACGTCCTTTCTAATATCTTTTATGTTCTTTTGCTTTACACTTCAATATCAATTTTACAATTTTACAAACATTCTGTCATATTGAATTGTGTCATGTTATTTCACCATTACAGTGTTTATTTACAAATTTCGACAAGTAATAACAAGTAATAAAAGATTGCAGAACTGTGTACTTTTACATTATGGAATTATGTTAGAAATTAGAATGCTTCCTACGGTGTGTATATACATAGGGTTCCTAGCTATAGCTACCTGTGTATATACATAGGGTCCCTACTGTATTTCCATAAATTGAGTGCACATGGGTTTTATTCTTTATTTCTTTTAATTTTAAATGTTTCCATTAAACTATCAATAAAATGCATTTAAAATGCACTGACCTAACCAAATTATATTTTTAATTAAAAACATTATTTTTTCAGTTCTTCTGTACATAGAGAAATTTTGCGAAAACTGGAAATTTGATAAGTTTTTATATACAATAGAAAAATAACTTCTACGTTGAACCCAGTTTGATTTCTTTTTTCAAAATTCGCATAAACATCAGTTTTTCACATCGCGCATGAATACCAATACTCCCGAGTCGAATACCAATCCGCAAGTCTAGATGTCGAGCACTCTATCGTCTATTAAGTCTGGTTTTTTAACAAGCTCTTCCTTCAATAACTGTAACTTGACCATAAATATAAATATGTAATTTTTTTCATTGACTGAAATAAAATTTGTTTGAAATATTATCCAAGATTGATGACCTATTTTGTTTCTTCCAGACATGACGTCAAATGGGCGGGGCCTAATGTTTCTGAACAGCTGTTCCATGTGCAGGTCACGTCCGCCGTTAAAAATTCTTTTTCAAAACATTGGAATTTATTTCATTCATCGGAATTTGCAATTTTGCTCTCGTAAACAAAGAATAAATTGTAAATATAAGAATTGACTGTCATTTTTTCCTGGTTCATCAAGTAATGAACCAGATTTTAAAAGTAGCAAATCTAAAATGAACTGCAAAGCAGTTCATCAGATTAGCTAGTTTTAAAATCTGGTTCATTACTTGATGAACCAGGAAAAATGACAGTCAATTCTTAAATACACCAACTGGGCCTTATTCAAAGTTACATCAGGGTATTTAGGGTCAGGTAGGTCATTGTTGCTCGGATTTTTTCCAGGTGTGATCATCATGAATATTCCAATTATGACATAACGTTTATAAATGTTCCAAGTCAGAAGGTACAGAAGGGATAATTTTGACATAGTCATATTTGTTGTTATGTTAAAAAGTTAAAAAAAAATTGCTCTATGTACAGAATTAAGTTCACTTTTTCATGAATGAAAAATATTTTTTCCCAATTAGGTCAGTATATTTTGTTTTGACAATGTTTTTGTGAGTTACTTTGTTCTTGAATTTTCCATGTGCACCGAATTAATGGAAATACAGTAGTTATCTCTATCCCTGCATGTCCCAGTATTCATCTCGTGTTGTTTTGATATTTCATGATTTGTAGCCTAGTAGTGGTAATACCACCAATCAAGATTTTTTCATTTATATCGAGCCGGTCAGTTCAGGGATAGTGGCAAAACCGGAGTGTCCAGAGGAAACTATCGACCTTTGGCAAACATTCTCTCACTAGGATCTGTGCCAAGTGGGATTCGAACCTAGGCGGTGAGGGGCGCTGATCTGTTAGCGGGCGATTTATACAACTCAACATCGACATTCCCTGTTTGTGGCTAAATTTTTCTGATTTTGATTCCTATATCGGATATATAATGTTCATATTCTGGATTTCTGCACATTCCTTTCAACATTTGTCATTTGCTAAATAACTTATCAAATTTATCAACATGGCTACCAGTAATCATGACATGTATAAGAAAGAAATTTACAATTGAAAAGCACATGTACATGTACATGCACTTGATAATAGCCAAATAACCAAAATCATAACACAGTACAAGTTAATGATAAAATAGGCAAACATGATAAAACAAATGTACACGGGCTTAATTATATAATATAAATGCACGTCATAATCAACAAGAGATGATGTGTCTAGCCAACCATCAGTCATTCTATTACACATTTTTGACCAATCAATTCATGACAAAAACATTATATTGATGGAGTAGCTCATTTCTTTCTTTTTGTGTTGATTTTTCGGTCTGTACATATTTGTATTATTCACAAAACCGTTATATTTGTTTGATCAGGATGTTTTTAAGAGAGAAAAGAGAGAGGCGACGGAGGTTTGGTCCAGCCGTTGATCTGAGAACAATTATTAGCTCCATCGCCGTCTTAGTGGGACATGCCAACGGTATGGGAACAAATTTAAAATGGAGTGGGAACATTTGATTTCCTCTGCAAAAAATGCCTCCCTCTATTATAGGTATATTGTAGTTATCTTACAGTGTTGAACCATCCACAGAGATAGAGAGAAAGAGAGAGAGACAGCGATTATTACTCACATTGTATAAGTTTGTATTTTTCCACGTCGACATTGTAATGTTCTTGACCCTGAGAACTTATTTGAATACAAATTTATAAGTATTTTACCATGTGTGTGTGTGTGTGTGTGTGTGAGAGAGAGAGAGAGAGAGAAATAATTGGTATGTCTATTTGCTAAATATGTCTATTTTTAATACATTTTTGAGTCATTTTAAAGCATTTACTTGAAATGAACTCGTAATTATAATGTATACATGTATCGTCGAAATAATCTTATGTAATTTATTATGCATTTGCAATGACATGGAAATTTCATTCAACCCACTCCTTGAAATATTGATATCTAACTTTTTTAAATTTAACAACTGCAACAGCTTTAAATCATAAAACATAGTCATAATATAAGGTGCAGTATTGTAATAACAAGTATGTTATAATGTTGTCATGTGCAAGTTTTTGGTGTTCATGTTGAACTGTAATTTTTGAATAAAAAGATAAAATCATTAAACTGTTTAACGTTTTTCAGTAATGTTGTGTCTTTTTGTCTGTACTATAGGTATCTTTTAAGTTTTTTTGACAGATACTAGATTTAACAAGAAAACTAGTATAGGGAGAATTGCAGTAATATAATATTATATATTCTGGATATTTCGATCCATGCACTGGGATTTTTACCAAAATCCAGAAATCCTATACTTTAGACTTTTTATTCTACGGACATTCCAAACACTCAATTTTTATACGTTGTTTAGACGTGACTCCATGACAATGTGTATTACGAGTTTTGTTTTTTTAAAGTGGTTTCTGAGAATTATTAAACATTATGTTCTAAACAAAAAAAGAAACAATATATATATATATCTTTTTTTTTGAAAAAGTCACTGATTTTATTTGTCTGAATGACGAGTCTAGTATTTCTTCATTAATCATTGGCTGATTTAATAATCTACATCGATACAAATACATACAAATCATTCTGGACGACAGGACAGTAACAGTCTGGATGTCAACAGTCAGCAAAATGGCATTCGTCTCTCGCAAATCTCCGCCAGACTTCTTGATTATATGATATTTACAATATCGCTGTATCTCTCTTCAATGAAACACACAGAAGCAATTGTATTGCAATTCCCATGAAAGACAATTTTGGTCATGACCCTTAATGTGTATCAATTTTCCCGCAATATTACGTCATGTCCCACACAGGGGGTCACGTGGTCATGCGAGACACGCCGATCTCGCATGGCTAAAAATCCTATCTCACGCGAGCAGATATGGAAGAAATAACGCCAAGGTAGAAAATATTTATAAAAAGAAAGAATTGTAATTATAAGAAATGACATTTCTGCTCATGGTATTTCAACAGAAAACTTTTTTAAAAATCAATGATAACTTATTTCGGAATTATTATATGAGTATGCATTACAATATTGCAAATACAGACTAGCAATTCAGATTTATTAATACATTATTTAAAATTTCCGGACATACGTGAGGTAAGTACACTATTAGTTCAGTTGGATGGAATACACAAAACTACGATGAAAGCTGGGACGGGAAAAGTACAGATTACGTTAAAGGATATAACGAAAAAGACGAGTAAAACAAAAGAAAACCGTTTTAGCATTTGTGCAATCCGGGATGGTGTTAAAAGCGACTGGAATCGTCGTCAAGGAATCGAAATGACTAAAACTGGCAACAGGTATGACCTGAATAAGTGGCTCTATTTATTGTATTGAAAGAATTATAAACGTAAAGCTGTACTTGTTTATTATACCTGAATGTAATAGATTCTTATGATTCACAACTCCCCTTCCCTAGTTGGTTCCATTGTTTTATATACCGGGACAAAACCGAAAGTAATAGAATATAACTAACGTAACGTAACGTACCAACATTGACGTAGCGTGACCAAGTATGGTGAAAAGTTACCAGCTACAAATGTACTAAATATATAATCATAGGCGTAGGAGGGTTTTTAATATTGGGGGGGGGGGGGGGGGGGCAAACCGAAGCTATGTCTTATGTTGTGCCGCAGGTACGACCTTGTGCCTATGGCACGAGGCGGGGAGAGTTTGAAAGGGTGCTAAACCCCTCGCATAGGTGGGGGTCCGGGCCCCCACCCGGAAAATTTTCAAAACTAAGTCCTGTCTAGACGCATTTTCAATGTATTGTGCATCGTTTTGATAGGATTAAAATACTGTGATATCACGGCAAGATTATATAAAATAACCGTATGACACAAGTTCCATAATCACCCTTTCATTGGAGATGGATATCAGAGGCTGATCCAGAATTTTAGAAAGGGGGCGTATAATGTGAGATTTGAAGGCTCGAACCTTCTAGGGGGGTTCGGGGGCATGCTCCCCCGGAAAATTTTGAAAAAGTGGCGCAAAAATCCTGCATTTTGGTGCAATCTGAGCTAAACAATATGTACTTATTAGCGACATAAAGGGGGGTGCGTATTCCCCCTACGCACCCCGCTGAATCCGCCTCTGGATATGTGGTACCCCGGAAAATGTTGACGCCCTTTTACAAGTGATAATTGATTGGTTACCAGATGGACATTTCCTGTTAAAGCTCTTGGTTTTTTTTTCTTTCTTTCTTTTTTTTTAGCATGATACAAAATTTCACACAATATATTGCGGGGGCCTGGCCCCCCCTTTTCTCACATTGGGGGGGGGGCGGCCCCCGCTGCCCCCCCCCCTGCTCCTACGCCTATGATAATAATATATATTTACAATTGTCATTGTTTCTCTTTCTATGGCACATTTTGAGCAATTGTATGTTATAGTGTTATAGATAATAAATGACGTCATAATGTAAATACGTCATTAACTTCTTACGTCAAATCACCGCGTTTGAATACACTACAATCACAAAGTACCTTTTGACGTTAACTTTTTACGGTTAAATACAATGGGAAATGTTATCATGTGCAACGGTTAATCAATATACATGTGATTTTGACATGAAATTTTGATTTTCTCGAAGTAGTATAAATAAAACTTATGGCGAGTGGAAGAACTATTTTTTGTTATCATTTATGCCTCAGGATTGTGATTCGGAGATGGTTATGGGCGCTTCCATTTTTCCGACGGTGGGTGTCGAGGCAGAATAAAAATTAAATGTTTTGAAATACACACAAGATATTACGAATTTAGCATTTTTTTAAATTGAAGATTGTAAATATAAGAAATGACATTCTTTTTTTCGTTATCGATGCAAGTATGAATAACAATGGCAATACCAAATTATACATGAACGGCTTCGCCGTCATGCAATTTGGACTTAGACTAGGCACATTTTCAGAAAAGACGTCGTTTTAAAGAGGAAGAGGCATTTTTTAGTAAAAGCAAACCATGTATCCTTCTTACCTAATTTGGGTGTGCCGAGTCCGAAAATGGCGGATACCAAGCTTAAAAATTGCTCTAAGTAGGTCAAAATTTAAATACAAAATGGCCGCCAATATCAAAATGTATTTTTCCATGAAAGTTGATATAGAAGTTGTTTTGGTGGCAACAAACAACCATTAATCAAAGATTGTAATATTTCAAGGCTTACTTGGGTGTTAATAAACAGAAAATTTAAACAAAATACCTATGGGCCTTATTGCTCACCTGAAAACATTTAAAAGATACTGAAATTTTAGGGGCAACACCACCTTCGTTGATTATCATACACAAAAAATGCTACGAAGTAAGATCTTGGCATTTTGATTATTTTTGCAACTTGGTGTTGTTATCTGTTTATAATACTCTTTAAAAATATGGTCAAAAACACAAATTCGCAAAACATTATACTCCAGGGGTAACAACTCCTCTATGGATCCCAGTATTATTACAAACATTGCTACTTAGTTTGTCATGTTCATTATTTTTAATGTCTTCTTTATATAACACTAATAGTTTTCTTGTCAATAGCCACACAACCTGCACAATTTGCGAAAAAATCAAGTATTTTTCAGGGGCAATAACTCTGTAAAAAGGGGTTTGATATTTATGAAATTAAAATATCTGGCATGCCGGTCAGCCTTCGTCTCAGGTGGCCTGGCGACAAAGATCATTATGAAAAAATGTATATATTTGACTCATGAACGAATTCGAAGTTCACATGTTTAATTTTAGCTTGTTTTAAAGGATTTCGCTTTTGGTTTTGGATTGTAATTTGAACAAAGGTCTGTATGTTTCTGTTTAATTCAATGAATTATGTATGGCACATAACATGCTGAAACATTGATATATGTAGTCTAGAGTGTGAATGAAATAGCTTACAAATTTGAAGCCTGTGTTTGCACCAAATGCTTAAGACTTTTATTTTTTGCAGTGGAAGAGCAAAGTAAATGAAACTACACTAGCCTTCCAAACCTATTTAGGGGTGCTAAGTCATCACCGAGCAACTCTAAGCTGACTATTTGCTAAAATGGTGAACTTGCACTACAAAATGTTGATGTGAAGTTTGATATTCAATTATAGCAAAGGTTATACTGCATTTTATTTTATTAAAACTGGTAAGAAGTAAGAGGGCTGAATAATATACCGTGAGTCGATTAGCGCCGATGTCTCTTTGCAACCCTTCTATCCCCTAACTATTTAAATCCGTGTATCCGAAGACCAGTGTAATAAGTTAATATCAGCAAGGTAATACTCTAAAATAAATAGGACTAGTGACTTGGCAAATGTAAAAAATAGTGAAAGAGCAGGATCCAATATCTGCACAAAAACGGTTAGGCACCTAAGGTTATTCATACTGATATGATAGCAACATGCCCCTACATAGGCAAGAGTAAAAAGGTGGGTGGCGGATTATGAACAGGACAAGAGGAACATTAATGATGACCCCAGTCATAGAAGGTATGCCACAGTTGCAACCCCAGAAATGGTCGATAGAGCTTTGTTTTCATTCCATTCATGGTAGCCGAAATCACCATTGGTTGCTCATTTTTGAGAAATATTTTTCTTTCAAAAACAAAAAAATTGTTTTTGCAAATCTGTAAAAACAAAAATACTTTTAACATTTTCACACATTTTGAAAGTTTGGCCACTAATCATTTTAAAATTGTGGAAACATAGATAAAAACCATGGTATTGTTATGACTGACAGGTGAGTTACAGAAAATATAAGGGCAGTGAGTTGGCATTTCACAGAGAACAGTACATTCTTTTCTGACATCTTGCAATAAGAAAGCTTATGGTCTGTTGGGATTCTTGCACAGAAGCACACAAGATGCACTTTGTCGCGTGTTAACCTAAACATTTTAGTGTATAAGAGCTTTGTTTCTATGGAGGCAAAGCGGGACATGATTTCATCCCTGATCCCAAATAACAGTCTAAACAATGGAATCACCCTGGTTCATCTCCGCCAAAGAAGGCAGAGAAAGACTGTTCCATCACCACAGTTAACTTAGATACTGATGGTATTCTGATGGTGCATGTAGATTATTTCCAAAAGGGACAAAAATCAATGGCACATAATTTGTATTACTTTTCAGGCGGTTACGGAAAAATATTCAACTCAAGTGTTGTGGAAAACTCAGTGAAGGTGTCTTGGTCCACTGACACAATTCTACCATTGCCTTGACTGCAATTAACGATTGTGGCTTTAAATTTTAAATTGAGTGGCCAACCTTTTGCTTAAGCTCGCACGTCAGTCTTGCTATTTACATTACCCAGTTTCATAGTGAGTATTCATTAGAGGACTTTCTGAATTTTCAAGAAAATGAATTATTTAAAAGTTGCATTGAGCTCCTGGCAAAACTGTATAGAGACTGATACTATGTTGTAAAATAAAGTAATATTTCCGTCAAAATTCAAACCACTACATATGAGATTCACAACGTATCAATCGATATATGTTTTGAATAATTGTTGTGATTCTACCTATTTAAGCTATATCATTCTTAAAAGTTTGACACATGATGACATAGTAATTATACTTGTGGCAAACTCTATATAAAAGAGTGTTCTGGAATATGCTCTTTTGCATTTCAACCACAAGTTTCGATTTTGACTTATAATTCCACACCATAAGCAGTATTTCAGTATGGTTTGGTTATGAACTCAATTTATTAGTCATGTAGATTTATCAGTGTATTATGCAAAAGGCACACATAGTAAACAAACACTTAACTATAGCCACCACTTTATTTTTAGAAATTGTTTTAAATTTGGTTTAAGCATACTTCGATTTAGCCTTTTTCATTTTAATGCAACAACCCAAAGTCTGCAAGTTATGCTGAAATGTCACAAAGTACCATCTTTTGCTAAAACATGGAACTTAAATAACACTGAGAAATTATATTCCAATAAATTTAAACAGTCGCCATTTTGTTTTCGGAATAATGGGTTCAAATTTTAAAAGCTCAAAATTTTACTTGGTATTCGTCATTTTTGAAATACAGCCAACTCGAATTATGTCAAATTAAGCATGTTGCCAACTTTTTCTAAAAATTAAAACCCCAAGTAACATTTTTGCATTAGTACACTATAAGTAACCATTTTGTTTTTTGAATTAGGGGTTCAAGAACTCGTTATTGAGCTTGGTATCCGTCATATGTGAATTCGGAATCCTCAAATTATGTTAAATAAGTCATGTTACCAACTTTTACTAAAATTTGAAACCCCAACTAACATTTTTGCATTGGTACACCATTAATTTTAGCCGCCATTTTGTTTTTGGAATTATGGGTTCAACATCTTAAAATTAAGCTTGGTATCCGTTATTTCTGAATTTAGAATCCTCGAATTATGTTAAATAAATCATGATACCAACTTTTACCACAATTTCTCAACCCAAGTAACATTTTTTGCATTGGTACACCATTAATTTTAGCCGCCATATTGTTTTTGGAATTATGGGTTCAAAAACTCAAAATTAAGCTTGGTATCCGTCATTTCTGAATTCAGCATTCTCGAATTATGTTAAATAAATCATAATACCAACTTTTACCAAAATTTCTCAACCCAAATAACATTTTTTTCATTGTACACCATTGATTTTAGCCGCCATTTTGTTTTTGGAATTATGGGTTTAAAAACTCAAAATTGAGCTTGGTATCCGCCATTTTTGAATTCAACACCCTCGAATTATGTTAGAAAAACATGTTACCAACTTTTACTAAAAAATGCCGCTTCAAGTCACATTTTCTGAATTTGTTCCTAGTCTAACTGGCCATTGTTATTCAATCTTGCATCGATAACGAAAAAAAGAATGTCATTTCTTAAATATATATATAATATATAATCTATCGTACAATAAGACAGTATATTTTCAAACATGATCAGATATTTCATGCGAACAACAACCTTTCTGTTACTTCAGGAACAACATTCTACACACCCCATACTGTTTTCCTGCGATGTCCAGCAAATGCATATGTAGACACGGTATAATATCCAGTAATTGCATGCCAGAATAAAACTGAGAAACAGTTGAACCAAGTGTCTGACAGTACCATTGTATTTGCAAATACCTCTTGTGTTTTCCGGCACTAACCTATAGCTCTGTTCATTTAACGAATGGAATGCATGCAGTATGATTTTGACTTAATCAAAATCTACTATTAATGCTGTATCCTTGGAATGTAATAATAGCCTCATGCCAGCCTCCCTGTGTCCCAAGATGATACAACTTAAGATTTAAGTGAATATTTTGACGGAATAATTTTATCAAAATACATACATGTATATACAATTGTATTGTTAGCTCACCTGGACCGAAGGTCCATGTGAGCTATTGCAATCACTTGGTGTCCGTCGTCGTTGTGGTCGTCGTCTGTCGTCTGTCGTCCGTTAACAATTCTTCTTCTCCAAACCTACTGAGCCAAATTTGATGAAACTTAAGGAATATCATGCCTTGGTAACAGGCTTTCAAAATTGTGTTCGAGGTTTAGCCTCGCCCAACAAGATGGCCGCCGTTACTAAAAATAGCCAAAAGACTAAAAAAATCTTCTTCTCTGAAACTAAAAGGTGCAGGCAAATTTTGATTGGATATTTGGATTCAGGATACCTGGGAACATTAAAATTGTGTTTTTCATAAAAATTGGGCGAAAAATAGGTTACGCGTTTTTTGCGTAAAATAATGTAAAATTTTATTAAAATGAGACATTTATTGTTATAACTCAATAACAGCTGAAGATAATTGTATGGAGTTTTCACTGTTGATCTTTTCTTGCTCTTTTCTTCCAATAGGTCAAAGGTCAAGGTCAAGGTCATGTCCCAGTGTTTTACCTTTGATGACAAATGCTATTTCTTTAAACATTTGAGGTGTTTATGACATGGGATTTTTTAGTTAATTGTAGGTATTGACATGACACTCATTTTGATACATAGAACAAGGTCATGGGTTCAAAGGTCAAGGTCACAGATGCACAAATATACCGAAATAGTTAATTATATGCAAAACTATTAACTTTTTGTATAGGCATGCATACTAGAATATTGTAGGTAATGGCACAATGGTAATTTTGATGTATGAATAAATATCATGGGTTCTAAGGTCAAGATCATAGATGGGAACGAGTACTGAAATGGTTATTTATCTCAAAAACTATATACTTTTTGTATAGGCATATACATGTATATTAGAATATTGTAGGTATTGGCCTCACAGTCATTTTGATATTTAAATGAAGGTCATGGGTTCAAAGGTCAAGGTCATAGATGCGAACAAGTACTGAAATGGTTCATTATCTCAAAAATTTTAAACTTTTTATACAGGCATGTATATTGGAAAATTGCAGGTATTGGCCTAATGGTCATTTTGATATATGAATGAAGGTCATAAGATCAAAGATCAAGGTCTCAGATGCAAACGAATAATAAAATGGTTAATTATCTCAAAAACTATAAACTTTTTGTATAGGCATGTATTTGGAATATTGTAAGTATTGGTCTATACCTATATGAATGAAGGTCATAGGTTCATAGGTCATAGATGCAAACACATATTGAAATGATTCGTTATCTGAAAAACTATAAACGTTTTGTATAGGCATGTATATTAGAATATTGTAGGCATTTGCACAACCATAAATGTGATATATGAATAAAGGTCATAGATTCAAAGGTCAATGTCACAAATGCTAACGAATATTGAAATGGTTAATTATCTCAAAAACTATAAACTTTTTGTATAGGCATGTATATTAGAATATTGTAGGTATTTGCACAACTATCATTTTGATATATAGATTAAGGTCATAGGTTCAAAGGTCAAGGTCATAGACACGAACGAATACTGAAATGGTAAATCTTCTCAAAAACTATAAACTTTTTGTATAGGCATGTATATTAGAATATTGTAGGCATTTGCACAACAATAAATTTGATATATGAATGAAGGTCATATATGCAAACGAATACTGAAATGGTAAATTATCTCATAAACTATAAACATTTTGTATAGGCATGTATATCAAAATATTGTAGGTATTGGCCTAACAGTCATTTTGATATATGAATGAAAGTCATAAGTTCAAAGGTCAAAGTCATAGATGCAAACGAATACTAAAATGGGTAATTATCTCAAAAACTTTCAACTTTTTGTATAGGCACATATATTGGAATATTGTAGGCATTAGCCCAGCGATCATTTTGATATTTGAATGAAGGTCATGGGTTCAATGGTCAAGGTTTACAGGTGAAAACAAAAACTGAAATGGTTAATTATCTCAAAAACTATAAACATTTTGTATAGGCATGTATATAAGAATATTGTAGGTATTGGCCTTTTGTTCAATTTGATATATAGATTCTTTAGCTGTTTAAAAATAAAATATTGTAGCTAGACTTTAGATATATTATATGTAGCATTCTTAGGACAAGCTTCAATAAAGTTGCTTAAATCCTTGCATATACTTGGCTCTTACTGTTGAAAATTTTGACATTCTCTTTAATTGATGTCATTGACCATTGAACCTCTGCATGAGATATGTATTCAGCCTCAGGTGAGCGTTAAGGCCTATGGGCCTCTGTTTTCAATATCTATCTTTACTAAATCTTCTGCTACCAGATTTAAAATTATTTCTTGTTCCCGTCAAACTAAAGAGATTCCAGTCTTTTGGTACGATTATTGTTGGTGACACTTTATTTTTTTTTCCTGTCCCAATTTGTTCGCTTGTCTCAGATTTAAGACTATGTTCAAGATACCGATAAAAATATCCAATCCATCAGCATTTCTCAAATAAGTCGAAATAATGGACTGAAACACATTCTATAGTCTTTGAAAATACACATGTTTCCAGGTTTCGTCTTGTGAATGATTGCTGACCTGTCATTGATAACAACAGATGCCTCTGAAACAGTAAATTCAGTTTTGTCATAGTTTTCTAGACAAAACAAAATATCTGTTTTATTTTTTCTTCTTATTTTCGAGTATTCAGAAATAGATGTAAAAGCAGATGAGACACTTCTTATAAAGGATCAGTCATATCCCTTTATAACTTTTGAAACAAGACTTTTTAGCTCACCTGAGCTGAAAGTTCAGATGAGCTATTGCAATGGTTCACCGTCCGTCGTCTGTCGTGCGTCGTGCGTCGTGCGTCGTGCGTCGTGTGTCGTGCGTCGTTCGTCGTGCGTTAACTTTGTACATTTTAATCATCCTCTCTAAAACTACCAAGCCAAATTTGATGAAACTTAGTGATTAAGATGCCTAGGTGAAGGCATTTCAGATTTACACAAATGAAGGAGTTATGTCCCCTTTGGGCCCCATAAAGGGGAAAATTGTGAAAATCTTTAAAAATCATCTCCTCTGAACTTACAAGGGGTATAGCTTAGATATTTCATGTGAAACATACATAGGGCACCTAGTTTCAGATTTGCACAAATCATAACTGTGGGGGCCAAAATGGGGAAATGGCAAGGTACTTAAGGGGGAAATTGCTAAAATTAATGTATTTATCAATATATCTTGAAAACTATAAACTTTTTGTATAGGCATGTATATTAGAATATTGTAGGTATTTGCACAACTATCATTTTGATATATAGATTAAGGTCATAGGTTCAAAGGTCAAGGTCATAGACACGAACGAATACTTAAATGGTTAATTATCTCAAAAACTATAAACTTTTTGTATAGGCATGTATATTGGAATATTGTAGGCATTTGCACAACGATCATTTTGTTATATGAATGAAGGTCATAGGTTCAAAAGTCAATGTCATAGACATGAGCTAATGCTGAAATGGTTAATTATCTCAAAAACTATAAACTTTTTGTATAGACGTATATATAATGGAATATTGTAGGTATTGACCTAACGATCATTATGATATATGAATGAAGGTCATAGGTACATAGGTCAAGGTCATAGAGGCGAATGAATACTGAAATTGTTCATTATCTCAAAAACTATAAACTTTTTGTATAGGCATGTATAGGCATGTATATTGGAATATTGTAGGCATTTGCACAACGATCATTTTGATATATGACTGAAGGTCATAGGTTCAAAAGTCAAGGTCATAGATGCAAACGAATACTGAAATGGTTAATTATCTCAAAAACTCTAAACTTTTTGTATAGGCATATATATATTGGAATATTAAAGGTATTGGCCTAATGAACATTTTGATATATAGATGTTTTAGCTGTTTAAATAATATATTGTAACTAGACTTTAGATATGTTATATGTAGCATTCTCATATGTGACGCGCCACGACAAAAGG